>JAKTVL010000174.1:0-14868 GCA_030557175.1 Petasospora japonica
TTGTCTTATTGAATTTGCTGAGAGAGCTTCGTACTATGGTGTTAGAGACCGTCTCTCTAACTTCATTCAGCTGCCATTACCAGCAGGAGGTAACGGTGCCGGCGCCCCTCCAGCTGGTACACAGGAGAATGCTGGTGCCTTGGGCTTGGGCCTTCAGACCGCTTCTGCTGTTACTTTGTTGTTGACTTTCTTGGCTTATTTGACTCCATTATGGGGTGGTTACAAAGCTGATAAGACTTGGGGTAGAATGAAAACTATTTGGTGGGGTGTTTGGGCTGGTGCAATTTCTCACATCATCCTCATTATTGCTGCTATTCCAAGCGTCATCAAAGGTGGTCATGCCTTGGCTCCAACTATTATCGCTATCTTAGTCTTGGCCCTTGGTACTGGTTTGATTAAGCCAAACTTGTTGCCATTGCTTTACGACCAATATCCACACAAGAGAGATGTTGTTGAGACTAGAGAAGATGGGTCCAGAGTTATTGTAGTTAAGGAGGCTTCTTTGGAGAAGATGACTTTGTACTTCTACTGGGCCATCAACGTTGGTGCATTTTTGTCCCTTGCCACTTCTTATTGTGCTAAGAGAGTCGGTTTCTGGTTGGCATATTTGATTCCAGGTATTGTTTACTTTATCATGGTGCCGGTTTTGATCTTGTTGTCCTCGAGAATGAAGAAAGAGGCACCAACCGGTGTTTCTGTTCTTGCTGAGTTCTTGAAGACATTGAAATACGCATTGAGAGGTAACTTCGTTAAGAGAGCCAGACAGAATACCTTCTGGGAGTACCCAAAGCCTTCTTACATTGCCTCTAGTGGTAATGGCGCCGAACTCGAGGCCACCAACAAAAAGGGTAACAAGAAGATCAGCTGGACTGATCAATTTGTGGACGATGTTAGAGTTACTGTTGAGGCTTGTAAGATCTTCTTGTTTTTTGTTATTTATAACATTAACGACGGTGGTATTGGATCTTTGCAGAACTCTCAATCCATCGGTATGACTACAAATGGTGTTCCAAACGATTTGATTTCAAACTTCAATCCATTGGCTATTATTGTTTTCATTCCAATTTTGGATTACACTATTTACCCTGTCCTTAGATACTTCAAGATCCCATTCAGACCAGTCCATAGAATTTTCTTTGGATTCATGCTTGCTGCTTTGTCACAGATGGCTGGTGCCATCATTCAATGGAGAGTTTACAAGACTTCTCCATGTGGTTACTACGCTTCTGATTGTGATATTGGTACTGGTGTTTCTCCAATCTCTGTTTGGGTTGAGTGTGTTCTCTACGTCATGCAGGCTTGTTCTGAATGTTTCGCTAACACTGCTGCCTATGAGATTGCTTACACTAGAGCTCCAGACCACATGAAGGGTTTGGTTATGGCTTTGTTCTTGTTCACCCAGTCTCTATCTGCTGCTATTTCTGAAGCTTGTACTGGTGCTCTCAGTGATCCACATTTGATCTGGCCATTCGTTGCCTGCTGTATTGCCGGTGTTATCTTCGCCTTGTGGTTCTTGTGGTTGTACAAGGACTTGCACCTTGTTATGGAGAAAGAGAGATTATTGAAGGAGGAGAAGTTGAGACAGGACTACTTGCAGTATTTGGACCACAAAGAGTCCGGTTCTGACATTATCCCTGGCGAAAAGCAAAATGATTTAATTGTCTCTGAGAAGAATGATGACTTGGATAATCCAATTAGTGACATTCTTAGTCTCAGAGAGAACCAGATTTCGGCTGCTCTCTCAAACCATTAAGTGTGCTCCACAAGAGCAGGATCTCTGTCCTTTTCCGTATTTTAATATGTTCTGTTGTTATTCTAGATTGTGTTTTTGCAAAAACCCAATCTGCATAATTGATGCTATTATCTTAAAATTTAACGTTGCAGTAGAGTATTGGATAACTCAGAAGAGGGCTGATAAGGAATGTCATTGGACGTAGTGCGCGAGCGAAGTCCAGGTCACATGGTTTTCCCAATTCCGACCGAGATACTTGTGGGCGGCTAATCTGGATCAACAAACAAAACCTCTCGCTTGAAGAGGTCAACTTCCCCGCCAAAATCACGGCGGTGAGCACAATCAACGCACAAATTACGACTTGAAGCGCAGCGAGAAGATGGCAGAGGTTAACGGTGGCGGGTACAAACAACTGGCGTTCCTCAACGACAATGACCCGGTGAGTTTGCTCAGCTCGAACAACTACTTGGACCAGCTCATACCAGTAATCAAAACGCATCTCAAGGCTAACACCATTGGCGAGCTTGTCGAAAAGTTAAAGGCGGAGGGATCCAAGAAGGATGATGAGCTTGCACAGATCATCAACGATAACGAGGGCCATATCACCGCCTCTTCAAACGACATTAGTGACATTTCACGTAACGCGTCCGCCATGAACGAACAGATCCTGGACATCAATGACCACTTGGCCAAGACCTCCAATCAGACGTTTGAGAAAAAGTTTCAATTGTTAGAATTGAAGAAGAATATCAACAAGATTCATGAGTCCGAGATTCTTATTTCCAAGATCCTTCAGGTATTGGAGCTCACGGACAAAACGCACGACTTGATTAAGACAAACAAGTTCTTCCAGGCCCTGAAGAGTCTGAATGATTTGAACTCGCTGAACAAGGAATTTGATAGAGACTTCATCTTCTTGAGCAATATCAATGCCTCAATTCCCATCCTTAAGGATCTGATCAGAGTGGAATCCCTCGGATTATTAAAAAGAAATCTTAGTGCCACGGAGCCCAAACTCGAACCGTTGGGAATGGCATACCGGGATTCATTTGCCAGTATGATCCAGAGATTCAATGAATTCAAGTCGCAAAACGGGGAGTTCTCAGACTACAAGATTAATTCCCCCGTTGAGGTCAGTCTAAGAAATATGTACCTTCAAGAGGATCTCCCAGATATCAATGATCACATCAACGTCGGATTCATCTATGACACACTTTTGATCTTCAAGACTTTAGATCAGAACGAATTCCTTAAATCGGAATTAACGAAAGAGATGAATATGAGAAGGGATAAGATGTTTTATCCTTTTATTTCTAGTGACAGCAAAAATGAACAGTTTTCTCAGTTCATCAAATCGCCAGAGAATCTACAAACATTTTTGAACAAATTGACGGGGTACCTTGTTTTCCATAAAACTATATCTGACAAATTTCCCTCTGTGATCAATATGAAGACAAATGACTTGTGGGAGACGCTCTCTGCAAAAATTTACCCGCACTTGAGAAATCTTATTCAGAACGAAATACTTGTTATCTCAAGAATCATTGAAATGAAGCAAATAATTGGAAACTTTCATTTAACATTAGAGCATTTTCAGCTCAATACGGAACATATATATAACGTTTTGACCTTGGCTTATAAGAAATACTCACAACTATCAATGCATTTATTTTCCAAGGAGTTTCAGCGGACAGCAGATGAAGATGACGCAATGCCAATGTCTATCTATGAGATTAAGCTATATCGGAAGATCGCACACGCATGTTGGTTAAAGGATCAGCGATCGGATGATCAGATAAAATTCCCAATTACAATGCCCTTTTCACCAGTGTATCCGATGGCTTGTGCGCAAACAAGAAATTTCATTGCTGAACACACTGCGTTCTTGGAAGACTATTATAAGTACGACCTGTGTTCGTTGCACAGATCTGTGATTGAAGATGTTGATAATGTGTTGAATGGAATCAATCAGTACTTTATCAGGAAATTGGGAGAGTCATTATCCAGGGAGGAATTGGCCCAAAATCTAATCAATTTGGAATATTTCATTATCATGTCCAAGGAAGTGTCTAATTTCCTTTCTGCCAAATACGAAGTTACCGTTATTCTTCGAGCAGTGGATGCATTTGCTAAGACTAGAAAGGACACTGAAGAGACATTGTTTAAAGTCATTGACAACAAGATGTTTGATTTACTTGATTTGATTGATTGGGATTGGGGAACGAAGGATATCAACAATGAACCAACTTTCTTCATTAAAGATATCGGAGAATTCTTACAAAACTTGTTCAACTCTGCCTTATCTAAGCTCCCATATTCGGTGAAGACGCTGCTACTTTATAGAGTTTTTGATCTTTTGGCTGGAGAATTCATGACATATTTGAATGATCAACGAATCATCACCAAGGCTGCCGTTCTTAATTTTGATCAAGATATCAGTTACATTGAACGCATCACCAAGGATTTAAATCCTTCCAAGGCTGACAGGAATGGTACTGATAGAGACTCATTGCAATCAATGTTTCTTCAATTGAGGCAGCGAATCAACTTGTTGAAGGCAGGACATTTGGAGGACTACAAGGACCAGGCGACACGTATGAGAAAATTTGATCAGATCAAGCCGGAGGAAGCTATCCAGTTGGTGAACAAGATCCGTGATTAAAGCGATTAAATGAATGACCTTAAGGACTGATATATATTTATATAAATGTAGATTGAAGACTTGAATACTTCATTTGTCGTCGATGGTGCGCGCATGATCGAATCCTCTCCACTTACTTTTTTCAGATTTTTCAGGTGATGAGGATGAACCATCAAACATACAAATATCGCAGCAAAGAACGGCAAAAAAACAAACGATGGCCGACAAGAGAAAGGCTCAAGGCCAAGGTGGTGGAAAGAAGAAGTTCAAACTAAATCCTGGGATTGTTGATCCGCAGACATCTGGAGTATACGCTACATGTGTCAGAGGCCGTGAGAAGAGGTGTGCGCTGGAGCTACAAGATCTTCTCCAGGAGGCAGCTGAGGAGTTATATGGCGACAAGTTGATAGGAGATGGCGAGGAGAGTGAGAACGAAGATGAGGAGCTCAGTATTGAGGAATCATTGAAGAAAGAGCTGGAGGGAATGAAGAACAAACCGTCAACGAAAAAAGAACCAATCAAGTACATAGATCTTGGTTGTGAATGTGTTGTGTTCTTCAAGCTGAGAAAACCTATTGACCCAGTGGAGCTTGTCTCGAAGATATGCAAGGATGCCAGCGAATCCAAGTCCAAGACAACGAGATTCACGCAGAAACTAACGCCGATCACTAACAGTGTTAGTGCATCAATGGAAGAAGTTGAGAAGCTGGCTATACAGGTTCTGGCGCCCCATTTTCACCAACCAACAGACGAACAAAAAGAGTACAAATTTGCCATAAACATCTCCAAGAGAAACTTCAATACTTTGGAAAAGGGCGAAATGCTCAAGAAGATTGCCGGATGTGTGGGGCGTCCTCACAAGGTTGATTTGAAGAAGTACGAAAAACTGGTATTAGTGGAGTGTTTCAAGAATAATGTGGGAATGAGTGTTGTAGAGAATTATGATGAATATCAAAGATTCAACTTACAACAGATTTTTGACAAGAATCTAGCAAATTATAAGAATGATTCCAGAGTTAAAACCAATGATGAAAAGAACAAGAAAAATGTGACTAATGAAGAGGGGAAGAAGGATGAAGAAGAAGAAGAAGGAGAGAAAAAAGAAAAGAAAACTACGCAACAAACAGAATAGTCATTATTCTTTGTATTGATCATGTTGGAGATATGTCATCAATGTAATAATCAACGTACACGTTCAACGTATAGCGTAGGGGTTTGCCAAGATAACCAGTCACCAGCTCTGTTTGGAATGAGTCCCATGTTATTTAACTTCCAAATACCAATTCCAATAACGACCAACTGGAAAAACAAATATGTCAATTTGGCCAACCGCACATCGTTACTAATTCTATCTGAATCCAATCCGGTGAATGCAGAGTTCACTCCAACGATGGCACTAAAAGTGTTGGAGAAGAGCATTAACGTCATGGTAATTGGGATGATTTGTAGTGAGTTTCCTGACATGTAACTCATAAACAAGTTCATTGGAATTTGTTTAGCAGGCGACATTGCAATATCCCAAGCCTTTTGGATCTTCAGGGCATCAATCTGCTTTGGTTGTTGACCACCAGTCACCGAATTGGACTTGGTCTTTTGTTGGTCTTGGAATCCCTGTGGGGAAACAATGCGATCTTCTGGTTTGCGTTTCGCAGGCTCTGTTAATTGTCGGTACCAACTCATGATCTCAACAGCGTGAATCGGATGGGTCTGCACGAGCAAATTGTCAGTGTTTCGGAAGAACTTGGTGGCTGATGAGGAGGAGCTTGATAAGCTGCGAATTTGTCGCGTTAATACTGTTTGGGAGGCGTGGAGGGCCCCGAAATGGAGAATAAAATGGGGCGGCTTGGCGATGAAAAAAAGGCTCTGGCCATTATTTCTCCCCAGATGGAGTAAGCCAAATATTTGAGAGTCAATTCAACGAAATATCCGTTTCTAAACACCAAACGCTGCAGAAGTGCACCGTTATTAGTCCCTGAAGGAGGGGTTACCCGGCCCAACTTTGCGCGTATTTGATCTCTCTCTCGAGATGGATTTATATTCCTCCCGGGTCCTACATTTTTAACACAAGACCACGGAAGCCTAGATCAGATTTGTTCCTGGATACACGTCGAATCCTGCTACCTGGAGCCTTGGATTTAACTGGGAGTTTTAATTCGCTGTGTGACGTTTGCTCGGTACTCGTTGCTCTATCCCCCGTTGAAGCCGGTCCCCAATCACTTCATTAAGCTCCTTAGTCGTGACCGCTATTCGTTAACGCCGCTACATTTACGCATCCATCCGCCACGGAGAATGACCTCATACAATAAGAAGGCGGGAAAGAAGGCAAGTCCATCGGGCACCTCAAATGCCAGACAGCCATCTCCAAATGGTGGCACCAAGAAATCATCTAACACCACATCATCATCAACATCATCATCAACAACAACAATAACAACAACAGCAACAGCATCGACATCGACATCAGCAAAGCCGGTTGGAGGATGGGCCGCCATGGCGGCACAGTCTAAGAACCAGGAGAAGCAGACATCTAAATCCCAAGCATCATCAACTGGATCACAGTCCCAACAACAGGCTTCAAAGAAATCTGAACCCATACGATCCAAGAAGTCGCCTTCACCAAACCGTGAGAAAAACCACACGACTACTACCACTAATACTAATGTTAATGCCAAAAAGAAGCCTATAACGCCTTTGAATGGATTCAACAGAGACCCAATCGTGCAATTCCTTACGCAAAGAATGGAGTCATACCAGAATGCCAAAGTTTTCAAACAATCGGGGTCTGATTGGGCAACAAAGAGCCACTCCAAAAGGGAGAGAGACGTTGTTGCGGTAGTGCTTTCCAAAGCCGTCAAACGATAGTCACAAACCTTTGCTACGAAGAGGGGGTTTATGAATATGAAATACACGTTGCATACAAAACAAGTAATGAACACATGTAGATTGATCCGAGATATAAAGAAAGTTTCTCCGGGGCGTTCTTCACCCGGCCCTAAGAGCCTGGAGAACAGGAACGTTGGCCGCCATCGCCGCCGCCGTCGCCAGATTAGATAACGCCACTGCGTGCCTCCCAGAGTCATATGATCAAACAGACTGTCCAACGGCTGTACTCCATACGGGGTTTGGGACACCCCCGGCCTGGAAAGAGGCTTCACTCGCGGAGAAGCAGAATGTGACAAAGACGGCGCACACATAGAGCCTGGCACCTCCTCTTACCCCCCACTTAAGCGACAGAACCGGACAATGAAGGTTCCTATGTGTCCTGAAACACCTTCAACGCACCAGAGTGCGGCACCGCTCAGAGACAGCGCCTAAACAGACAGTAGTCGTTGCGAGCTTGGATGCGACTCGGCGTGCAACAGCCCATCATTGTGAAAGCCCTTCGCGGAGACGTCTCCCTGATCCCGGGGTAGATCGTGAGAGGCAAAGAAGACAAAGGCAGTATACCAGCAAACACTGGTCCTCTCAGCACAGTGTGGCCGCCAATTAGATGGGGCGAGGAGGCCAGGCGAAAGACACACAGAGGGCCCGATAATAGGAACAGGGGACCCTCATATGGAGCCTCAGCGGGCTAAGGCTTCCGGCCACACACGCAAACAAAACAAACACGACCAGCTAGCGCCCCGGGAGGGCCCGGCCGGGCATCGGGTCCGCGCAGCGGAGGAACCCCGGCGAAGCTCGGGTGAAGTCCGAAAAAAAAGACCCCACAGGCCCTCCACGCAATTCAGCCAAATAAAACAAAAGAAAGAACGCATGTATATCCACTTTCCCGACCCTCTATAAAAGGCCCCGAGCAACCCACATTTCCTGCCTAAATGCCGACGACTTATGCCATCCACGGCACGAAGCGCAGACTCATTAGCACAATGTCCCACAAGGCCTCAGAGGAGCACCACGTTGACACAGATGTCATCACTTTGTCTAGATTCATCTTGACTTCGCAGAAGGAAGTTGCGCAGAATGCCACTGGAGAATTGACGTTACTTCTGAACTCTTTGCAATTTGCTTTCAAATTCATCGCACACAACATTCGCAAGGCGGAGCTTATTAACTTGATTGGTCTTGCGGGCGCTTCCAACTCGACCGGTGATCAGCAGAAGAAGCTCGATGTCATTGGCGATGAAATCTTTATTAATGCAATGAAGGCCTCGGGGAACGTCAAGGTTTTGGTCTCGGAAGAGCAAGAGGATTTGATCGTGTTTGACGGCCCTGGAAACTACGCCGTTGTTTGTGACCCAATTGATGGTTCTTCCAACCTGGATGCTGGTGTCTCCGTTGGTACTATCTTTGGTGTCTACAAGCTGTTACCTGGCTCCAATGGATCCATTAAGGACGTGCTGAGACCAGGTGTCGAGATGGTTGCTGCTGGTTACACAATGTACGGTGCCTCTGCTCATTTGATGCTCACGACCGGCCAGGGTGTTAATGGATTCACCTTGGACACTTCTCTGGGAGAATTCATTCTTACTCACCCAAACCTCAAGATTCAAGCGGAGAGATCCATCTATTCTGTGAATGAGGGTAACACGTCGTATTGGACCCCACAAGTGCAGCAGTTCTTTGCGGATTTGAAGAAACCACAAGAGGATGGAAAGCCATACAGTGCGAGATATATCGGTTCCATGGTTGCGGATGTTCACAGAACTCTTTTGTATGGTGGTCTCTTTGCATACCCTGCTGATTCCAAATCAAAGACAGGGAAGCTCAGAATTCTTTACGAATGTTTCCCAATGGCTTTCCTTATGGAGCAAGCAGGTGGTAAGGCCGTCAATGATAAGGGCGAGCGTATTTTGGATATGACTCCGAAAGCCATTCACGACAGATCAGGTATCTGGCTTGGAAGCACAGGCGAGGTTGACAAGTTCCTCAAGGCCATTGAGAAGCTTTAAACTGCCTTGCCTTTCTCTGCATTATCAAACAACTACACGCACGTCATGATCACATACCTTTGTACATTAGAATGAAATTGATTTGAATTAGTTCCGGTTATAAAGCTTTTGTAGAAGTGTAAAGGAAAGGGAAAAAAACACGCTATTCTTTCGTGGGACTATTACTGGAACCAAGAGTATCGGTAAGCGCCACATCAACGCAGCTATCGCACGCGGGACGCCCAGGGCCATAAAGGACTCCCCATGTTGATTTTGTATTGGTCTTTCTTTGCATTCGACGCAACAAAAGAGAGAGACGATATAAGAGACGGGAAACAAAGAAACATGGCTCTCTCTACACTTGAGACCGGACTGACCAAACACGTCCGTGCTCTATTGGAACAGTATCCAACCTCAACATTGAAAAAGTTCACCTTTTCAATTTCACTTATATCATGTCTTTGTGCAGGGTCAGTACTGCTCTTCCCGTTGTTTACCCCCGTATTGCATTCCAAATTCGGATATACACAGTTTGAAATCAACATTGTGGGAAGTTTCACCTCTCTAGGGATGTATTTGTTCCTCCCAATTTTAGGATATCTTGCCGATTGTCACGGGCCTGCATTGTTATCAGTCATTGCTGTGGTTTTTTTTGCACCGGGTTATACCATTTCAGCTTTGACTATTATCAAAGGCTGGAATTATTGGATTCTGGCAATAAGTTTTGGGTTCGTTGGTTGTGCTACGTCGGCGTTTTATTTTGGTTGTTTGTTAAGTTGTGCAAAGATTTATCCAAAGAGCAAAGGTTTGACCATTTCGGCCCCTGTGACTTGTTATGGATTATCTTCATTGATTGGTGCGCAATTACTTAAGGCAAAGTTCCTCAGGGACTCAGATGGTGAACTGGATTTGTTCATCACGTTCCGATTTTTTAGTGTCCTTTATTTATTCTTGGGTGTTTTCAGTTTTGTCAGTTCTTGTGTGGTGACTATTGAAAGAGACGTCCTGTTACGCAAACAAACAACGTCCGAGGAATCACCACTATTGCAAGGTGAGGCTGATGAATCAGAGGATTTGGTGAAGAATCACAAGTCTAAATTTAAGCATTTTCTTTCTGATATTTCTGCATACATCCTTCTGGTTTGTTTCTTATTTACAATTGGTCCTTCAGAGATGTATATCACCAACATGGGATCCATCATCGACACCATTTCTCCACAATCTTCAATTTCTAATCAGGTTTCACTGCATGCAGCTTTCTCAACATTAGCAAGATTGGCCTTAGGTGGATTGTCGGACTTTCTTGTTGATAGGTTCAGTATTTCAAGAGTTTGGCTCCTGCTAGCGATTATGATCATGGGATTTGTTACACAGGTGTTAATTGCCTCAGATACATTGACAGGTCCCAAATATTACATCATTTCTGCTGCTTCGGGATTCCTTTATGGTGGTTTGTTCACGCTTTTTCCAACCATTGTTCTTTCCATTTGGGGTGCGGAACTGTTCGGGTCTGCATATGGATTCTATATGCTTTCGCCTGCAGTGGGATCCTCTAGTTTCGGCATGTTGTATGGAGTGGTTTACGATACTCAGTGCTCAGCTGTTCGAATGCTCTCAAGTTGTATCAGTTTGGTGTTTTGGGTTACAGCGTTTGGGTACGTCATTAGTGTGTTGTTGTTGGTGTTGACTTGGAGGTTTCTGTGGACCAGAAAGGCAGAGCAGATTTGATCATATTTAGCATTGACTTATACATTAGAGGGTGTGCTCCCTTCATAAAATACTCGTTCATGTGCATTTATTTCTTTACAAAGCGATATAATGAAAAATAGTAGCAGAACTAGTAATTAGGTGAAACCCGCACACCAGATAAGATGCTGAACAGAGCAGTTTTATTTATATCAGCACCTTTTATCTCCGCCAAACCACCGCTAGGCAGCAGCAAAAGAGACCTACAACAAAGCATTTCCACCATAGACTTACACGATTTACCAACAGCTCCCCACTTCTTCTCCCGGCCGCTCCGCTCAGCGCAGTTACCATCATTTTCGTCAACCGTCACTCCTACGTATTCTTGTTGCAACAAGCTAAACGTCATATCAAGAAGTCACAGAACAATGAAAAAGACGACTTCTAAGCCAATCAACCACAAGTACTTTACCAATCTGAAGGAATTGGATGAATGGTATGTCTCAACACCTGAAATTACGGATAAATTTCTTCATCCACGCGAGCAGTTGTCGCTTTATTCAAGGACCCGTAATACTTCCAAGAAGACCCCGTTAAAAGTTATCGTTTGCCATGATTTTAAAGGTGGTTATCAAGATGGTGAGGATAAGTCTTCCATAGGATACTTCCCTCACCCTTCAGGTGAACATTATTTCCTGCAATTCCCCGGACTGGTTGATTCCTTCATCTATTTCTCCCATCATAGAATCACCATTCCACCATCTAGTTGGGTCAACATGTTGCACCGCCAGGGGATCCCATGCTTGGGGACTATTATACTCGAGGGAAATGATAATAAAGATCTGGATGCAATTGTACAAAGAGATGAGGATGGTGCATTTGTTTACGTGTCTAAGTTAGTTGCTTTATCTAAACGGTATGGATTTGATGGATGGCTTGTTAATGTGGAGACCACGTTCAGCAGAGCATCAATGGGTCAGGAGATAGTTGGGTTTATGGAGTCTTTAAGAAGCGAATTACATGCTCAAATTCCAAGATCAAAATGTATTTGGTATGATGCATTTATAGCTCAAAAGAATCGTGTTTTTTATCAGAATGGAGTTAATGAGCTTAATTATGATCATTTTGATTCATCAGACTATTTCTTTACGAATTATTGGTGGGATGAAACAACATTGAGGTCCAATATTTTGAATATTGGGCTGCAAGGTGTAAAGAGAAAGTTGTTTGTTGGAATTGACGTTTGGGGTCGTGGGTCCAAAGTTGGTACAGGTGGGTTTGACATCGGACTAGCGATTAATTTCCTAAGAGTTTATTCATCAAATGTTGGGTTATTTGCGCCTGCCTGGACTTATGAGAATTTTGAGCCTGAAGAATTTCTAGTTAACGATTCAAAATTCTGGATTGGTGAAATGTCTGATTCGTATCCTGGTGGAAGTGTTTCTAGTTACATTGAAGCCAGCTCTGCGCCAGTCTATCAGCACAGAGGAGGAGTGATCTTTTATACAAATTTCAGTCAGGGGCAAGGTGATTTCTATCGAGTCTATGGGAAGACTGTATATGGTGATCGTTGGGTTAATTCTTCTTTACAAACGCCTACACCATTGAAACTTTATGACGAGCTAAAGATTACGAAGGGTGACTCGTTTAATGGGGGTTCAAGTCTCTACATAGTTCATAAGGGTGCAAATGTCTCATCTACTAAGGAAGAAGGAATTGAGATTTTCAAATTTCATACCGACGTTGAGTCCAGAGAACTGACTGTTGCTGTCAGTTTCAAACAAGTATCTGAATTGATTGAAGATCATTATTTCCAGTTGGAGGTTAAATATTGCATTGAAAGAAGATACAGAAGCAGAACAAAAGTGAGAGATGGTATTTTCAAAATGCCATTACAGCCAAGCCATTCTTGGAGGCAGTTGGAGGTTAAATTTCAGCTTCCTAATTTACAAGCCCATGAACATTTTCTGATAACTGGCGCTTTTATGAAATGGACAAACTCAACTGAGGAGTTGATGGGGCCGATGGAAAAATCTTGGGTCTTGATTGCCAAGGAGAAGGGGGGATCCAGTGACGTTGTACACGAAATATTACTGGGTGATTTACTCATTGAAGGTGTTGATAGTCCAATAGCTATCCCTTCGGTGACAAGTGTGAAAAAGACAGAAGTTGAAGATGGGGTTATGGTTGAATGGAGAGATCATTCCGACGTAATGATGTGGTTGGTGTACGAGGATGCAAAGTTCCAAAGAGCAGCGACTACTGCATGCTTTGTATCGAATTGGGAGAGGAGACTACGCATCGATTGTGTTAGTAGAAGTGGCAGAATCATTGTCGGATCCGATATTTTTGTCTAAAGAGTAACGAGTTTTATGGAAATGAAATATAATGACTATAATGAAAAAAATAAAACACAAACACACACAAAATAGAAAAAATACAACTGGTGCGTTAGATTGATAGAAAACTATAGAAACAGTCTAAGCCTTTGCGTGACTTGTTGGTGGGTATTGAGGAGGTTGGTAGTTGTTGACCTCGGCATTCACAGGCGAGTTGTAGTAGCCGGCAGAATCAGGAGCCGGAGCAGCTGGGGCAGGATAGTACTGGGGGTTGTTATCGTTCTGTGACCCATATGAAGGAGGAGGGACGTAATCGTTCTTAATCTCCTGGTTATAAGGCTGCTGATACTGCTGCTGATACTGCTGGTTGCCCACGTTACCCATTTGGTAGGCTGTCCACCCCGTATAAGGCACTGGAGGCAGTCCTTGGCTTCTTCTTGAGAAATTTCGTCTTCGGAAGCAACACAGAAACATGAACATCAGTAAGGGGATGAAGAATAGAAAGAACAACCACCATAATGAAGACGAGCCGGATCTGCAGTAGCCGTAGCCATTGCACGAGTAGTATCTTTTTTCAACAGTCACTGGAGCCATTGCTACCACCGCTCAACAACTATACATCCACCACCTGAAGCAACGAGCTAGAGAGGAATTTGAAATGTTAAATATACAAAGAGCATAAGAGCAACGTTTGTGGGGTCTACCGCAAAGCCCAAAGCTGGCGCAGTTCTAGGTTCGAACCCTGCATGTGGTGTTATTTTAGGCGCAACTTACCAAATAAGGGGGTCTGCACCCCCTTGCTTTCCTTCTCCCACCAGTTGAGCAGATGTAGATTGGTGACAAATAAGAGTATGTTCAGGTGCCCCCTCCCGCCCCTCTTTCTTCGTATGCCTCTCTTGGTCCAGCCCTCCCCCTGGGTTGCCGCTTCTCCACCAACAGGTGCTTGCGCGTGGTTACGACTTGCAGATCTGCTTATCGTGGGTGCTTGCACTTCTCCCCGGCACAAAAGCTTCTGGAAAACAGCAGCCACGCCTGTGGCAGGCCAGATGAGGGTCTAGCGAGGAGCGTTCCCACCACTGCTGGCACTGCCATGGAGACAGAGACAGAGAGATAGATAGAGAGAGAGAAAGAGAGAGTGTGTGGCGTCGTCCCTGTATGTATACGAACTTGAGTGCGGAGGATCTACGCTCCAGCCGTCATTGATGCACTTGTCGGAGGCAAGAGGCGCTTGAACTGAGTCAGGATGTGGCCGCTTGGAAACACACCCGTTGCCTTGAGGCAGCGTAGAGATTAGAGGGCGGAAAGAGGAGTAGCAGTTGGAGAGGGGACGAACTGTGGTGCCCAGTGGGCACCACCACCACCCATTCCAAGCGGAAACCGTGTCTCCCTCTGCCAGTGGACACTCGCAGAGGCTGGCGACACCGACACCGATACCAACACCAACGGCGACTCACGAGGGGCCCAGAGCCACAGACGTAAAAAAGGCCTGTCCTGCGAGCCTCTGTGCAGCAGATAGCAGCGTGCATCAGGCAAAGCCAATCTCCTGCAAACCCGAGGAGCTGCCCCCCTCCCCCCGCCATAGACTATCGCTAAGATCGGAAG
>JAKTVL010000175.1:0-14244 GCA_030557175.1 Petasospora japonica
ATTGCTGAACTACTATCTCCGGTAAATATAATTGTACTATCTTAGCAATCTAATCTTTCTATCAACTTTTAAGACTCGTCAACTCTTGTATCTTGTAAAATTAGAACAGAACAATATTTGTTTAGTTATTTTCTACTATTTCAGATTCAGATTACTTATTCGGAGATCTTCGTCTTTGGAAATCCTAGAATTATTTGGTCCTGTTTTGAAGTAAAACTCGTTTAATATGCCATTCATATCTAATAAATCCGCTTTCGAAACTTCCAGTTATATATCTACTAACAACGGCTGCGCTCTTCTTGGAGTGCTCATCATCTGGCCCATGACACAAAACCGTTGTCAGGGTAACAAGACACCAAGTAAGAGGGACTGACCCACCCGGACACCTCCTTCTTCTCGAATGTACATAAGTATCGATAACTCCACACTGTGCCGTTTTTGTTCCTATGAAACAGGCTAGAGATTACTTCTTACTATAAGATATTGGGGTTCCAAGCTTAAGAGAGAACTGCTTCTGTTATCGACCACAGTGCGCGGTACGGCAGACTTGGTGCGCCATTTGGCAAGACGCCATTTGGCAAAACGCCATACTAAATCGCGCTCGATGCGAGGTTTGGCCGAGACATATACTGAAGCTGGGATTTTTGCCTAATGCATCCAGAGATCTCCTGGGCTTTACCTTGAAGCATCCCTGCGCCACCATTCCCCGACGCACTTCTCTTTGAGTGCCATGACCAAATTCTCTTCAGCTCTGAATCCAAGTTCCCGTTGATCAAGTCCAACGTATAGTCACCAAGGACACCCAAGAATTTCCAGCCGTGAGCTGAATCTCCGGTGGCTATCAAGAGATTTTTGATATTTGGATGGTAATCTATTAAAAAATCCGAGTTGGCCGTTTTTGCAACCCAACACAGCTTTGTTCTGGAGAATGGACGATTCCGTAGAAAGGGTAGCATCTCCCTCATTTGGTCTCTAAGAACCAACTCTGCACTTTCGGGAATCCAATCATCAGGATTAGTTTTCAAGGTACGTGGATATGACGTTGTGATAAAGGATTTGGTTGGCTTTGGATCAGAATTTGGGATTTTTACTGTGTTTTTAAATCCTGGGGATCTTCTCAGGATCTTAACTTCTCCATTCAATGGCGGGAAAATGTTGATACCCGTCGTCAAATTGGTGGTGATGGACATTCTTTTCAGATGTTCTTCCTCTTCTCTGGTAACAGGAAGCCATGCAACCTCAATAGCAAATTGGGTAATTACTGGGGACAAATCAATCAGCGTAGGAGACCAGGCTCCTGCGGCGACAATGATGAGATCTGCGTAAAGCACGGTTTTATCTTCCAACTGAACACCAACAGCGGTGTAGTCCTGATAAACGATCTTTTCCACTGCTTTGAAAGTAAACTTCACAACCTCAAAGCCCCGCAATTTCTGATAACATACCTTCATCGCTTTATCGGCTTCAATGAAACCAGCATCAATATTACGAAACCCTTCATTCCATTGTGGAGCTCTTCCTAGGCACTTTTCAGATATAGATTTTTCTGTCGGATGAACACTTTTAAATACCTCCTCTCTGTTTTTGAACACTTGAATTCTGCTACCAATGGCAGCTTCACAGCAGTTCTTCTCTTTTGTGTACATCTTGAACCAATCACTTTCTTTATCACCATCATAAACTGTGCTCATTCCGCATCGATGAAACAATGGCTCCAGTTCTTTATCCTTGAGGATCCTTCTGATAGACTCTTTAGCCAATTGGTAGTTGTGGTGCTCCGCGTAATCATAACGAAGACACCGCGTTGTATCAACTGAGCTGGAGTCTTCCACTGGCGGTTCATATCGCTCGATTATTTGGACGTCGTAATCTTGCTGCGCCAGCGATAGAGCAATCGATGAGCCGAAGACTCCGCAACCAATTATAATTACAGACGGCATACTGGTTGATTTGTTCGAAATAAGGGAGTAATTGTAGAGCAACAGGTGAATTCCGAGTTATGAGATGGGATTGATTTGTAAATTGTAGTTATATCAACTGGACTTGTATCGAAGTGGAAAACCCTGGTCTTATAAAGGTTAAAGTTATACCAAGCGGGATAAAACCAAATCTTTAGATAAGCGACTGCCCTTGACTTGATATCAGTAACATCACCAAGAGCAAAAATCACTTGTAAACCTTATGATATTAATTGGTAAGAGCAGAAATGACACAGTGAGTCGCTAAACAGTAGTTGTAAGCGATGATAGAGTATGCCTTTCTTACAGAGGGCTCCAAGTATCATATGACAGCATGTAGCGCTACCAAGTTGCAAGAGAAGAGGACTATCTCTTTCGAGACATAGCAGATCTCATATCTTGCTTATGATTCATGCAATTGGATTGTACTTACTTTATTACCTTTTCGGGAAATCCCCGCGTCGTTGATGTCTTCAACACTTCCAAATGAGGAGATTTTCGCCGTGAGAGGTGCCGTATCAGCGCCAAATCGGGGTTACATCTTTTCAATCGTTTCGGCGCTTATCTCTTGGGAGCCATAGACTTCTTGAAGGTAATTCAAACTAGTGATGCTTTTAAAAGTTGCATTCTAGGATTGTATTCTACAAACATTATGTTAAAAGAGTATGGGGATTTATTCACAACTTTGTGCGAGGGTTAACGTCAACAGTTTCCCTAAGTTCTTCCTTAGTATACTTCAAGTCCTCTTTAGTAGCCAGCTCTTGTTTCGAATAATCTCTGGCTCCGGAGATAATTTCCCTTAGGCCATTAACATCAGTTAACTGAGAAGCATCTCTCCACTTAAACACCTTAGTGTATTCATTGGAAAGACCTTCCATGACATCGACGGTGAACTGACCTAGGACTGGGAGAAATTTGAATCCATGGCCGGATCCACCAGTGACAACAATCAAGTTTTTCTTCCCCGGAACCCAATCAATGATAAAATCATTATCAATGGTGTCTGTGTACCATAACATCATCGTCGAATGGATACCCAAATGCGCTAAATCTGGAAAGAAAACCTTGAGGAAGTTCTTTGCTTGGGTGATAATGTGCTTCGATAGACGGCTCTGAGGCGGACTAGATTTTGTAGTGATTGGGACAGACACCAAAGTGCCATTCACAGACTTAACATTGGTGTACTTGCGTTGGCGCACAAAGAATTTAACGATTCCTTCGTCGTTGACGGGAAAGGCACCCATTCCACTGAAATTTCCTCTTTCCAATAATGGTGTGGTTCGATACATTGTCAAAGGGAAGTTATGGGGCTTGTATCTCTCTCTCAAATCTGGTCTGCTTGCAGGAATCTTGACGCAGAAGACGTTGCCGTTTTGCGCTTGAGCGAGGTTTTGTTGAGCCAGCTGTGGGATGATAGATGGCGTCCAGGGGCCACAGGCGACGATGACTAAATCAGCAATATGGGCCTTTCCATCCAAGGTTTGGACTCCACGCACTTCATTATCTTCCTCAATAAACATTTCCAGTGTCCCACGATCACCAGAGATGAACTTTACGCCATGGTCTCTTAGCCATGTGGCAACGTACAAGCAACATTTATCTGCATAGAGCACGCCGGCAGTGGAGTCGTAAACGCCTTGAAGCTTTTCGAAATAGGGATTTTTTCCGTTAAGTACATTGAAGAAATCCAGTTTCTTATAAATCCCTTTCTCGTGAGCTCTCTTTAGATCATGTTGATTGTTAATATCATATTGAGTTTCCCTTAACCCAGATGTCGAGAACTCCTTCATTGACTCAATCAAGTCCATAGTCATCTCAGGTTCATTATTCAAACTCAACATGCCACAGAAATCAATCAATTTTTCCATCCCCCTTTGGAGATTGTCTTTGTTCCATTGAATAAACTTCTCGCGTGCTTGGAGTGCCAATCTATGATAATGATCATTTCCGTCATAACAAGCTCGAAACACTTTGTTGAGATCTGCGGAAGCTGTGTCTGCTCCGTTAAGGAAGGAATACTTTAATTCAAAAAGATCTAGTCTGTCAAGAACGATGATATCATGATAACCTCTCTCAACCAGATGCAAAGCACTTGAGAGACCAAAGACTCCGGCACCGACAATTATGATTGTCATTGCTGTGTGCCCGCCGCGAGGAGTACGTAAGAGATCGATAGTAAAAAGGGAAACGATCAACGAGAGTATTTATATAGACGTTGATAACTACGATGAGTCAGGCCCTCCTAAGGAAGATCCACTCTTCAAGAAAGGGCAACATCAACCGATCGCGCTGCTTGTGAAGAACGAGAACCAAAGACAAGTATCGTCATTTCTTCCTCTTTGGGAAATTTCGCACGCTGGACTCTTCAAGACTTCCTGATACGGAAAATTCAGCGTCAAGCTTCTTTTTGCCAGCCCTCTTAATGAGGCAGCCGCTGTGCGTCTCTTTCGATCGTCAATTTTGTACATATAACTCTGGCACTAGGATAACTATGCAGATGCAGATACTAGAAGCTAAATGATATCTTAAAGGATATAAACACTAGAGTGATCCACCAGTGATACTCATAAACAGACTCTGGAATCTAATCAAGAAATAAAAAAATGTGCAAAGAGACAGAGAAAGTGACAGCGCCCTCAGACATAGACGTTTCACTGGGTCAGATCGTGTCTACAGATCGAGGATCTGTTTCGATGATGGACGACGGTTTCGTCTATGCCATGGATCTTCAAGAGAAAGAGCTGATCATGGATGCTGAGGAGGAAAAGAAGCTTGTCAAAAAAATCGATTTTTATGTTATACCATTGATGTGTGCGTTGATGTCATGCTTGCTTATGGACAAATCTACCAATTCATATGCTTCTATCATGGGGCTCAGAAACGATTTGAACATGTCTACAAGAACCTACTCGTGGGTTGGATCCACGTATTATCTCGCTTATCTGGTGTTTGAATATCCCGCCAATTTGATTCTACAGAAACTACCACTGGGTAAAGTTTTGGCTTTTGCAGTCATTTTTTGGGGAGCTACCGTATGTCTTCATGCTGCTTCTTTCAACTCGGCTGGGTTTCTCACATGTCGTGCCTTCCTGGGACTGTTCGAGTCCTTTATGCACCCCGCATTCATGATCGTCACATTTCAATGGTATAAGAAGGAGGAGCAATTTATTAGATCGGCATGCTGGCTTGGACTCCAAGGATTTGGGACAATGGTGGGTTCTGGCATAGCCTACGGACTCTATCACAACCAGGATAATTACTCTGTTGCTGGGTGGAAGCTGTTGTACATTATCACGGGTGTCATTACAGTTTTCTTTGGAATCCTCACGTTCTGGTTTCCAAGCTCACCTGCAACTGCTTGGTTTTTGACTGATCACGAGAAAATGTTATGCATTGCCCGTATTAGAAAGAACAGAACCGGACTGGGAAACAAAAAGTTCAAGTGGAACCAGGCACGCGAGGCTTTCTTAGATCCTTGTCTCTATCTCTACTTCTTTTACATGTTTGGATACGGTATATCTAATGGTGCTACCGGAACATTTGGAGGTATCTTGTTCGATGACAAGTTCAAGTTCTCTACTGGAGAGTCTCTCCTGCTAAACATGCCTGGTTCTGCTATCGACATTGTGTTCCCCTTGCTATTTGCTTATCTGGCCAAGTATGTGGTGAAGAGTCGTCTCGCTGTATCTCTACTCATCAATGTACTTAACTTAGTCGGGTTATGTATGCTAGCCTTTTGTCTAGACAACAGAGTGGCTATGATTGTGGGATACTACTTGAACTATCTTTGCACCGCTGGTTGGGCCTGCATGTCCTCTATGATCGCCTCCAACATTGCTGGCCACTCAAAAAAGATGGTTTTTAATGCCGTTTTCCTCATTGGATTCTCAGCAGGTAACGTCATTGGTCCACAGACTTATAAGGCATCTGAAGCCCCTGTTTATCAGAGTTCTGGTTATACCATGGTAGGCACGTCCGTGGTGCAAACTATTGCTCCTATGGCTTTGTGGGCCATTTATTTCTATAGAAATAAGCAGAAGACTAACACAATCGAACAAGTTTTGGCTGTTGACGAGGATATCGCAATGTCGTTCGGGGATTTGACTGATAAGGAGAATCCAAAATTCTTGTATGAACTGTGAGCTCTTTTTGCGCATTTTTTTCCGTATACTGTTAATCGATGCTGAATGTATTCATAACTTATAAAAACAAACAGATAGTAACTCCGGCTTGTGCACTCAATTGTCTTGTATCGATGAATATGTCACCCGAAGGATTCAATTTCCATACTCTTTCCAAAAGCAATATCATTGTTTGCAAGTTCTCATGTCTGGTCAGCTCAACAAGTCTTTCAAGCTTCTGCTTGTACCATGATCTATTAGCATCTCCAATCGTATCTACTCCCAGAGCATATAATGCTAAAGGAAACACTTTGATTTCTCTCAATTTCTCTCTGGAAAGTTCCTCGAGCTTGTCAAAGATCAAACCAACTTGATCCAATAATCTCTTCACAAGTAATATACTTCTTGGACTTAGCGGAACCTCATGATAAACAGTCTGATACAAGTACAAGAATCCAGCTTCCATAGCAAACCTGATTTGCAATTCACTCAACTCGTCCATTATGTCATTGGTCTCAATCGGTTGGTATTGGACCAATTTCCTCATTAGACTTTTCAGAGCACTAGTCTCAATCAAGATACATTCCAAGTTTTCAGTAGACATCTGTCCATAAGCTCCATCAAATTCCACTAATCTATCACTTCTGATTTCACAGTTAGCACTATATGATATACTGACCATTTTTTGTAGTTGGTTAATATGAGAATAAACTTTAATCAAATCTTTTAATCTTTTGAATCCCATCATCGCTGTGAATTGAATATTGTCATACACTTCCAATTGAGCTGCATTATTCAAAAAGTTCTTTAACGATTTCCAATCGATTTCGCATTGCTCTTGCTCTTGATCATGCCGTGTTTCTTCTTTGAGAGCATAATGGTTAACATTGGCTAACACCGGAACAAATAATTCTAAAAGACACATCCCCGTTAATGTTTCTTTGAGTTTCTTTGGACCCCCTCTGAACGTGATCAGAGTACTTGACAGTGCTAATAGACGCTGGTAGAGCGCCGTGGAGGCCCCTTTGAGCGTTTCAACTTGGATCAGAAAGAATAGCATAAGTAAAGTATGATCACAACAGAGCCCTAAACTATGCTGAAGACGTCCTTGAAGTTCATTAAGGACATGAAGGTGAAGCCTTTCAATAGTATCCGAATGTGTGTTTCCATAAGTGAGATAATAAGACAGTACAATGGAGGTTTCAAGTGTGGTGACATTTCCCAATAGAAGGGGAAGAGAGATCTGTAATGCCGGGACAGTATCTTGAAGCATATCAGATGGCTGCCTCATCTGAAGTTCGCAAAACTTGCGGAATAACGATTCTGCTAACGATTTGTCAGTGAAACAGTTGCGCAAATTGATGTTGAGGGTGTTCTGGTCCTTATCCAATCGGACACCTGCTTCTGTCATGTAATAATTGTTCTTCAAATTCAGGGTCTCAATAGAAAATCTTACCTCATCAAAGCTGTTGAACGCAGGAGGGAAATATACTGGTGACTCTTCAGTAGTTGTACCGTATCCATTTTGGACCAAAGCGTCTCGAATCTCATCCTGACCCCCCAAATTCTTCTCAGAAATGAGGTTGAATATTTGTAAGGGCTGTCGTTTCAGGGATGAGACTCTCAACGAGGACCACACAAAATCAGACAAGGAAAACGTCTTAGGAACCGATATTTCGTCGTCAAAGATCCTCTGCTCGGTCTTGTCAAGGATTACAGGTTTTTCGTTTGGCTCGCCGCTTGCGTAGTAGAGGGATTGCTTGGGCAGATATACTCTTGGGCTGATAGAGATGTGGAGCTCGTCAGCATCATTAGCTTTTCTAGAGGTACCAGAAGCATCTGTCAGCATGTTGACAAGTAAGGTGTTAGTCATACTACCCTTCTTCAGCTCCTGTAAATGGGCAGAGTGCCCAGACCTTCTGGGACCTTGGTAAGTGATTATCTTCACAGTATCGATTTGGCACTCGAAACCTCGCTTTAAGCAGGCCTCACAAGCGTCGGAGCCTGAACTGCGCGTGCACTTGCGTCTAGACTTTCTGCAAGGCTCACATCTTCTTCTCTGTGTAGAAAACATCGACTATCTGTAAATGTGGAATTTATCTCGTGAGAGTCTGAGTGATGGCTAGAACTGCGCTTGAATCTGGAGAGGTGAACGCAAATGCTTACCACCGCGTTTATTTACGTAAGCAGCACCCTAACACCGGAAGTACACCGCTAATACACAGGCGGGCTTTCCATTCCCCTAATCATCCTTTCATTCTACGAGCAGTAACGATACAGCCCAGTTGCAAGACCATTTACACAACAGAGTAACAATGAAGCATCTGCGATTCGGAAACAGGGCCAGCTGCCACCACTCGCCACGGCAGGAGCGCCTGTAGTCCCAAACGCTTCCAGCTGCAAACTGCGGATCTTATCTTACATATTCCTTGTTATATGGCGCTATACGAATGCGCGTAGAGCGATGTCATCGGTAAAAGTACCTCTTTGTGGAGCATCATATATGATGTTGTTCCGGTGAAATGGTATTATCAAAATTGTCGTTGAAGTTGACTAGTTGTTAGCACATTTTATTCGTGGAAGTGAACTCTTTAATATCTGGCATATCTCTTTGTTCTAGTTCAATAGTACAAAACGGGGTCGCAAAGCCCAAAACATTACTTTGCACTCGCTCAGCATTGCCACCAATATTTCCGACCATGTGGGACTTTCTTACTGCACTATCTGAATTTATTATGCTGTTTGCTTTGAAGGGTACAGCTTCTTGGCCTTCAAGTTGATCCAAATATTCATAAGCGCACCTACAACTATATAGGTAGTGATCCTCAGACAGATAATCCTGGCCCTTAAATCCTAAAAGTCTTTTCAAAGGTTTCCCTTCAAAAGTATTGAGTGAATAATCATCCCATAAGGGATCTCTCTGTATAACAAGAACCACAGGTTCTTTCAAAAGGTTTCAAAATAATGAACAACAGTTCTATTGGAGCCATCAATTCAGCAAATGGAAACATTTCTTTTCATATCACAATCAATTTCTCCTAATATCTCATAAGTCAATCTTTTCTCTCCAGTTCCAGCCTCTACTTGTTGAGTTGTTCCTTTCCTCGTCTTCTTTTCACTTTAATTAATATAAATCTTCAGAGCAGCTTGCATAGCAATTGTTTATGAAACCTGAATGTCTTCTTCTTCAGAGTATTTTCTTAAACACATCTCAGTCATTTGCGAATCAGCACAGGTCTTTTTTTCTTATGATGATATTTCTTAATATCTAAAATTATTCTGAAACCTAGCTTCAGCTTCTTCATGTGTCTTTCCAATAATAACTTGGTCGCTTCTACCAATTGCTACGTTAGAGAGGAAGGGTGACAAAAACAACGACTAGAACATTCCATAGTCCATCATTCTTCTGAACTCACTTCTCCATGTGTTACCAAAACTCTACTGACTATCGCCGCTTTTGACCCAACAATCGCCGTCACCAATACCAACACCGCAGTCGTCTTCTTTATCATAAACAACACTTACAACCAACCAACATACTCATCGCTATCGACAGCTACCATTATCTGCCCAAACATGAGCCCTTTTCTCAACTATCACTCTATGCCCTGCCACCCACCGATATCTATAGTTTAAATGCGCTGGTCTCAATAGACGGGATACTGTCGTCACACTTAGCCAATTCCGCTCTAATGTTACTTTACTCCAGTAAATTGGCCTTTATACTTGCATTTCTCTGCAATATTACGATATTTTGCTATTAAAGTAACATTATCGCACAAGTCCACCGCCTTTCAGTTCACTGAAACTAATTTATCTTGTAAAGCTAGACCAAGAAAATATCCTCTATCCTTTTCGATTCAAATTGCCTTCTTCAATATCCCCGTCTTTGGAGTTCTTCTATTTCGAAGTTCTGCCACTGAAGTTGAAATGGATTTATCTTCCAGAAATATGGATTATATGCTCCTAGAGATATCCAATTTTGTCTCTATTCGTGACGACTGCGTTGTCCTTTGAATGGTCATTATCTGACGCATGACACAAAACCGTTGTCAGGGTAACAAGTGACCCACCCGAAACATCCTTCTTGTCGACTGCAATATGACACTAATTACCCAAGACAGTGCTGAATTTGTTCTACAAAAGCAGATAAGATGTTACATCCTAGCCTACGCTATATGACATCCAAGTCTAAGCAGAAACGGATCACGTGAACAACCACAGAGCGCGGTTTGGTGGAGACATGAGCTGAATTACAGCCGCATCCTCAGTCAATTTTTGCTACCAGATAAAATACGGCGCTCTGCAAATATTGGGTCTTCTTGGGACTATATGCCATGTCTAATAGAATATGGCCTGGATCTTAAAGAGGGTGAAGGCTCACAAAGGGCGGTTTCGAGTCCACAAAACTGAGGCAGTAGCATACATAATTCGCGCCTGATTCTGGGCTTGGCGGAACCCGATACTGGAGCAATACAACCAGCTCATAAAGAGAAATGTACCAAATCGCAGACTATGACCATCTTAGGAACATAGTCAATTAAACTATCCTCTCCCCTCCCTTATCCCGCAAACGAGGTCTAACATCCGACCAAAAAGGAGCAACTAGTGGTATTTTCATTATTCCTGTTGCGCCTGGCAGATCATGATTGGTAAGCAGTAGTGCTTGTTTGCGGTTTGAGACGGCCAATCAGGGTCCCGTTTGACCGGAGAACTTCAGCTCTCCACCCTCCTTTCATTGAGTTGCCATGCTTGGAACTGTCAGGCCACACTATGGTGCCATGGGGTAGCACGCTTCAGTTGAAGGCGGCGGGCGGCAGCGCAGTGCCACAGTTGGCAATATTATGGCGCGAAGCCACCGATGGCTTGTTTGACCTCAAATAGACCTATCACCGGACCGTCTATTGTTCAGCATCCAAAAGGCAACCAGTAAGCGGAGATTTTGAGCCACACCTTCTATTAGGCGGAAATGAGGTCATATTGAACACTGGAGTCGGATGGCTTCGAAGACTATAAGATGTCTGTGTTTGCTCCCCTGCCTCTTTGCAAGTCACCTTCGAGTTGGCTAGCTGACAACTATCAATCGCCAAGATGACAACAGGACCAGCACATAAAAAGCAGAAGTTGAGAAAGCACACACGCAGTGAGCCACTTATTCTCAACTTCTTTATGTCTTTTGCCCCGGTGTTGCACTCGCCAGGTCAATGGAGAAACCCAAGGGACGAAGCTCGCAAATACACCACTATCGACTATTGGGTAAAGATTGCTAAAATAGCAGAACGTGGTAAGTTTCATGCAATCTTTGTTGGTGATTCCCTTGGTGTTCCAGGTGCCCAAGAGTCTCAAGGTCTTGGTGGCCCATATAGTTTCAAGCCTGCTGCCAAATTCGGTAACAACTTCCCAAAGAATGACCCAACTGCCTACTTCTCTGCCATTGCGGCGGCCACGAAGAACGTCTCAGTCGGAATCACTTGCTCCACGATTACTGAACACCCTTACCATTTCGCCAGAAGAGTGGCCTCTTTTGATCACTTGTCTGGAGGAAGATTTGGCTGGAACGTTGTCACCACAGTCAACGAATCCGCTGGAAGACAGCTGACTGAAGGAAACAAGCATCTTGATAAAGCGGTGAGATATGAGAAGGCAGACGAATACCTTCAGGTGTTCTATGAATTACTGTTGTCCTCTTGGAGAGATGATGGAATGGTTTGGGATGTCGAAAGTAACACCGTTGCTAACCCTGATGCAATCAGAGAGATCAACTTTGAAGGTGAGTACTATAAGGTTCCAGGCCCACAGATTACTGCTCCAACCGAGGGAAGAATCCCATTGATTATTCAAGCTGGAAGTTCAGAGAAGGGTACTCTTCTTGGTGCTAAACATGGTGAGCTTATCTTTGTCAATGGTAATACGCCTGCTGATACCAAGAAACAAATCGAGACTACAAAAAAACTAGCTAAGGAGAAGTATGGAAGAGACCCAAACAATTTGAAGTTTGTCACGATGCTGAGAGTTATTCTTGGTAAAACTCACGAAGAAGCGGTTGCTAAGTCAGAGGAGATTGAGAGTTATCATGACGAGAAGGGTTCCTTGATTCAAGTTCCATTTGATCTCTCTGTTTATGGTTGGGAAGAAGACCTCACCAAGGTCGAGGACCCAATTGTTAGAGCTTTTGCAACAGGATATACTAAGAAACCTTACTACAAGGAGGGTGACATTGTTTCACCAAAGTATGTTGGACGCAACCAATTCCGTGGTTTGCACTTCGTTGGAACTCCGGAAGAGGTTGCAGATGAGATTGAGGATTACCTTGAACAATCTGGTGTCGACGGTTTCAACTTTGGTAACCTTGTTCTCCCGGAGACCTTTGAGGATATCGTTGACTTGTTGATTCCTGAGTTGCAAAAGAGAGGCTTGGCTCAGAAGGACTATGCTGTAGACGGTGGATCTCTCAGGGAACAAGTCTACAGAAAAAAGGGTCAAAAGTTTGTGCCAGAGGACCACTACGCCCATGGTTGGAGATGGAAAGCTGGTGAGACAGAAGAGGAGTTTGAGAAGAGATTGGAAAAGTTGAAGAAGTTGCGCGACCAGCATAAGATTACTGCTAAGTCAACCTTCTAAGTCTGGACGTCAACATCTCGAATTCCATTGAATGGAACAACGACTGATGGAAAGCTGGACTGCAGTCATCTTTTTTTTATCTTTTTAAGCACGTTTAAGCTTCCTTGTAACAAAATCCACCCGTGTCTAGAGTAGTGACAGTGATAGAAAACGCCATAGCTCACTCTCCCCTTAACAGAATTATTACTGGAAAGATCTTTGGCTCAAAGTCCAATGTTCGTATCTGGATTCTTCACCTCTTAGTATTAAGAATGGGTCAAGCTTCAATATATTATTCAATAGTGATTGAACATAGTGCAGTTTCTCGTAATAATGTGGCAATGGCGCGAGATGAAGACCGCAGATAATTTGAATTCTCCTGATGCTCGGGCTCATCCGAGGAATGCCTTTATGTGTTGTTGAGTGGCTGCATGATCTATCGCGGCGCTGTCATATTTTCTCGTCGACCTTTCCGATAAGCTTGATCTAGTAGAATAGCGATTTGTAACCTTCTCGAGACTTTTTCCAACACTTCTTCTCAACATCTCAGCTTCAGAAGCCTCAAATTCTACATTTAAATATCAGGCCACGCTTCTACTAGCCAACATTATGTCCGTCCCCGTCGTTGACTTTGCTCCTTTCCTCTCTGGGACCAAAGAGGGAAAACTTGAAGCTGGCCAGGCGATGGTGAAAGTGATGAAGGACTATGGGTTCATGTATGTGATAAACCACGGAATTCCCGTTGAAAAGCAAATCATGGCATTTGATTGGAGCAAAAAGTTCTTCGAGATGACTTACCAACAAAAGATGAAGTGCCCAATGCCAGAAGATGGCGCTCATGAAAGAGGCTATTCTCCGATCGGTAAAGAAAAGGTCATGGAAGCAGACCTTGATGCAGATGAGGTTGAACAGTTGAGACAGATTGTTGATATCAAAGAATCGTTTGACGTCGGTGATGAGGCTCATAAGACATGGTGCAATTTCTGGCCAGATGAGTCTGATATCCCTGGTTTCAAAGAATTCTGTTTAGAGTATTACGACATTTGCACCAAGACCGCTGCAAATTTCCTGAACGCCATTGCGCTCGGATTAGGAATAGAGGAAAACTTCTTATTGAAGGACCACACGGAGAAAGAGAGTGTCTTGAGATTCTTGCACTATCCACGAACAGATGAAAAGAACTTGAAAAGTGGAAAGACACATAGAATCTCTCCCCACACTGACTATGGAACTATGACACTTCTTTTACAAGATCAAGTTGGCGGATTGGAAGTGGAGGACCCATATAATAAGGGAACATATCTTCCGGTTCCATTTATTGAAGGATCGCTGGTTGTTAACACTGGAGATTGTTTGGAAAGATGGTCCAACGACATGCTCAAATCCACCATGCACACAGTCAATGCCCCGCCAGTTGACTCAACGACAGGAATCAGTAAAGAAAGATTCTCTATTCCGTTCTTTGTGTCTGCAAATTCTGGTGCAATTGTGGATGCTCTCGATGGAACTTACTCCGAGGAGAATCCAAAGAAGTACGAGCCAATCACTGCGGGAGAGCACTTGAT
>JAKTVL010000176.1:0-14139 GCA_030557175.1 Petasospora japonica
GAAGAAGAAGAAGAAGAAGAAGAAGAAGAAGAAGAAGAAGAAGAAGAAGAAGAAGTAGAGGACGAATCTTCTTCTAGGTAGGAAGAAGCAGCAGAAGATCCATTCATAGCCACGATCTCGACAACAACAGTGGTTGAAAGGGTAGATGAGGCACCATTCGAAGCAAGAATGTATTTGTTATTCTCAACGCCAGATGGGATTGCCAAAAAGTCACGAGAAGAGTTATACTTTAAGTAACCATCACCATCAATACTGAAGAGCTTAGTTACTGCCGAAGTGCTGTTAGTCAAGGTGAAGTAGTCTGAACTGATACCAATGAACTTGCTGCTGGTAAGGAGCAATGAGCCATCACTTTGGATAGATCCCTCAAGTAAACCTTTAGTAGTATTGGCCAGAAAGACGTTTTCATCCTCAGCATAGATGGAATAGGCTGAAAGAGAAGCAGAGGAAAGAGTCAATTTAAAAATCTGAGAAGCACAAAGAGCAGTACTTGATAGGGCAGGGAGTATAAAACAAATCTTCATATCACCTGTTTTTAATGTTTACATCGGTTTCTTCGTATCCTAATGCATTCATCGTTGAGGGGTCTCTCACCCCATTTATTTAACTAAAGTGAGTCGCAGGAAGTCAAGCGCTGCGTCGTCATACACTGGAGCCACAAAGGTTTAATTTGCTCATGAGTCTTGTACCTCGTAAGCACATATGAGACCTTTTCGAAATAGTCTTATAACACCAAGAATCAGGTCTCGGATATCCTTAGCCTCTTTTTATGACATTCCAGTTCTCTCTCTCTCTGCATTATTCAAGTCGCAAGTTAGCGCTGTTACTTAGGGTCGTCTTGGAGGTAGGGTACTAACGTGAACTACAATTTATGAAAGACTGACAATAAACCTGATATTTAGAATATTTCAATACTGTATGCTTATAATTCTCAGAAGAGCATGAAAATCAGGGCAGCCACGAATCCTCTACATCCTACATTAGTCATGGAATTGGCCTCATTCTTGCTTGAGGAAGATAATGTGGTAGCCTCATTTGAAGAAGACGTCAAATCTGTAACGGTAAAGGAGGCCGATGAGGACGAGAACACCGATGAAGAAGAGGTAGATGTAGAGGATCCCCCTAAAGGGGTACTGGTCGAGGTTGAAATCAGGGCTGTTTGGCTTGAATCAAGGACCGTAATAGCAGTAGAAGAGGCAGCAGCACTAGCACTAGCCCCATTATTTGCGGCTGGATTGTAGTCATCAACAGCTTCATAATCATCATTAAGAGCCTTAATAGCAACCACAATAACGGTATCACGGCCAGCAGCTGCGTTGATTGACCCAAGAACGTAGATTCCATCGGTTCCGCTAGGAACGGCATGGAAGTTGTAGCCGTAAAGCTTGAGCAAGCCACCAGAGATAGAAAAGGGAGAGGCAATCTCAAAAGAGTAGGAGTCAGCAGATAAGGATAGATAATTTTTGCCAATTCCTGCCACAAGGTTTGGATTGTCAATCTCCAGAGAACCGTTAGCCTTGAGAACACCGCTGATGGTATCAGAGACATTGGCCATGTAGAACTTGTAATCGTCACCCACATAGAGATTAGCCTCCGACAAAACAGTACCTGGTGCAGAGAGCTTCAGAGTAAAAGCAGAAGAGTCTGCCACAATCAATGGCAGAACCCAACTGAGAAGCGACAACAGTGCTGGTAAGAACATCGGTGTTCGCTATGGTCTCTCGACACTTCAGACCATTCACCTCTTGAACGGGTCACTGGACCCTTTTAAACTGTGGCCTACGAATCAAAGCAGAGAGGGGAGAACAGGGACTGAAAGAAATTAGACTCAAAACCCATTGAACTCGACAAGTCTTGCAGTATGAGTGCCTTAGCCTGCTAATAGCTGCTAGGTCTTTATAGGCCCATAACAAACAACGAGCAAATATTATGCAAAACGAAAAAGCCTCAAGTCCTGTATGAAATAACGGCCCAGAAACTATTTGAGCAGTTTGGGAAGGGTAGGGATTTCGTTTTTGTCTTGGACAAACCAAATAATCCTCTTGTGGTCGTGCCTTTGAATAGGGGTATGAAGAAAGGAGCTCGCACCTTCCCCTTTCAGAGATAATTCAGAAAAAATGCGATTGGGATTCATTTAGGCTTGATACAGTAGAGTAGGCGAGCATAATTTTAGCACATTACCAATTAAAAGGATCGAATAGTTTACAAGAAACCGTTTAGAAAACTAAAATAATGCTCGGCGTCACTCGAGATCGAGAGAATCTTGATCGTTCTCACGCAGACTCGCCTCTTCCGGAGTATCAATCTTTAAACCGACTACAGCTAGCAAGAGTGCACCCAGCGAAAAGAGGAGCGCTACCCAAAGGAAAGTATCTGGGTTGGAGGTCAAAGTGTTTTTGTAAGTTTGTAGGAAGAAAGCCGGAATAATGAGCATTGCCAGGTGTCTGAACAACGCCATTGCACCAAACATCTCACCAGCGGTGGTTTTATCAGAATACTTGACAACTGCGGCCTGAATAGTCGGAGAGAGCAGTCCAGCAAGAGATTGAAGAAGAGCAGAAATATATGCCCCAGTGGATGACGCTAGTGCAACAATTGAGACACACGACAACACGACAAGAGAGGTTGAGAGAGTAATAGCGACTCTATCAACTCTATCTAACCCAAAACCTATAATGCGGAAATTCAACACCTTTGTAAGTAACTTAACAAAAAGTGGAGATACAACAAGGAGAACTGCACACTTTCCAAACCCAGTAATGGACATGTAATAACCAATCTCCACTGATGTCCAATTGTAGCGAAGAATGGTGTATTGGACAAAAGTGTGCATAGTTCCAACAGTGGCAGCCATCACAAGAACGTCAATAAGAACTAAGCAGAAGAGATTTCTTCTTTGAATTGTAGATCCCAAGGGTGTTCGTGGAAGCCAGAGACGTCTGATTGGATGGAAGAAAGACTTGCCTGAGTCTAGAAAGCGTTGCAGGTATGTTTCATTGCTCTTATCGTACAAAGATGTCATTCCAAACTTCGCCATAGCTACTATCTGTGCTTGTGGGTGTCTTGATTCTCTTAGAAAAGAAAAGATCATAAGTAAACTCGATATTCCAAATCCGAGAGAAAGATACAGAACGACAGAATTGTCGTGATTGAGCTTCTTGATAGCAAACGAGCCTATCAAAGGACCAAACCCCAGCATCGAATAGATAAAGGCCATTAACTGTGAAATAGAGACAGTTCTATCTTCTGCTGACACCAAGTCATTAAGATAACTGTTTCCATTTGCAATCAAAGTCATTACACCGCCGTTAAGATAACCAATAGAAACCATGAACACGAGGAAAAAGCTGTTGAACTGTCCGTACAACTCAAAGTACACAATCAAACCAATGATGTAAATAACATTTGTGATACCGAAAACTTTGAACACAAAGACACGACCATATACGTCGCTCCACTGACCGTATTTTCCAGACAAGGTGAACCCGAAGATACCACTGATTATGCTGGCAATACTTTGTACGTTGGAAAGCACCAATTGAGAATCGTCGTTCTTACAAGTACTTGGAAGGCCACCACCACCCATGTTCATCCCTCTGCTAGGAAAACTAGAAACCTTGTTGTTATCCACTGATGATGACCCCATCTCCATACCTCCTGACATGACATGGGGTGCTGGAGTTGGTGGATTCTTGTGGTTTTTGAGTGTGCATATGTTCTCAAGCATCAAGACCACCAACGGGCTCATAAGGATGGTGAATGAGAGCGTATGGAGAGACAGTACTATATAGAGAACTTTCTTAGAAGGTCTTTTATACCATGGCCTACCTGAATTTAGGAGTTTCATCTCTTGGTACCACTGATCTTCCTGCTCTGTCATGGAGTTGTCAGTGGACATCTGACACCTCATTGCGGCGCGGGCTGTGGTCTCTTCTTCACAGAGGTCAACACTGGAGTTGTCCAGTGGTTCGTAGCTCATGATTACAATTCAGAGTAAGGAAACCAGTGTTTCCCGATTTTGGACAGAAATTACGTACAAGGTTTACTGGTGGATACCGGGCGAAGAAAAGGGGTGAAGATGGAGACGAAATGAGCAAATTATCTATGTTCTGAATTGTGCGCGAGGATGAGAGACAAGGCATCTTTCAGACTCTCTAGACCCCACTGTAAATATCCCAAACAATATAGGTCTCCCGTACGTTATACATAGGATGTCCGTGCTGATAGATACAGGACACGTTGTTCTTAAAGGATTATGTTTAGCTCCCGGGGGTGGCTAGCCGCTTAAAAAGGAAAGAAAAAATTCAAGACACGCACAAGCTAATAGACAGGCATACAAGCAAAAATGCCACTCAATTCAAATGAGGGGTATAATTGGATGCAACTTGACCGCTTATCTTCAAACGCGTTCACCCAGGACCACTTTTTGAGACTACGGTTAGGTTGGGTAGTGACACAAAAACAAGATGTATCGCGCGCGCATAAGCAAAAATGTAACAAAGCCAAAAGTTCCTTTAATCAGAATCGACCGCAAATGTCGCCAATGTTTAGCGTGGGATACAGACCAGCTCGACTAATGTGAGGACATACCGGACGCTACAAATGGATACGCAAATCATACGGATAGGTGCTCATGAATCATGGCGTAACTAATAAATATATGCATATAACACAATAATGACAAGATCAAATGCCCTGCTCATCCAAGGTCTTGAAGTACCAAGATTTTGTATTCTTTGGATAATCAATTCCTAATTCCAACAACTTTTGGAAATCCTTTGCAAAGTCCTTAAAGAATAAATCTTGGTCTTTAGCGTACATCTCCACAATCTTCTTATACTTTGGATCTTCGACCAAGGCCATATCAGCAGGAAGCATCATCAAATCATCTTTATTAACGTATTGTTTTGGACCGTCCCATTTCTTCCAGTCCCATTTATCCTCTAAGAGTAATCTAAAGAATTCGTTAGTGAAGAAGTTTGGAGATGCGGTCCATCTTCCCGTGTATCCTGAACCTGGAATTGCTGGGGTAGTTTGGCCTGGTAATAATGGCGCCTTAACATGACAAGAGCCAAGAGCATGAGCACCAATCAAAGAGACAACTTCACGATCACTGAATCCCATTCTACCAAACAATGTTCTAACATAATCGGCATCCTTGGAAGCATCTGGTAACTTATCCGTGGACGCAAACTCTGGGCCCAAGTCAATTCTTCCTGCTCTCCAACCGATCTTTGGACCACCCATCTCTTGAATGGCAGCAACACCACCCAAAGTGACCAAGTCACCCCAAGAAATCCATGGGAATTCCTTGTGGACCTTCTTCATAAACCATTCAGCGTTCTGTAATCCGTTGTTGGCACCGTCACCAAGCTCCTTTGGGTGTCTAATGGTACCACCAAATGAACCTCCAGAGAAGGGACATCCAGGAGAAGGAGCAGTGTAGGTACCAGAGGAGTGCCATGCGTACCGAACAAGGACTGGACCCCAGCCAATGTAGTCATCGTACTCGTCATTCTCACGGATTCGGTCAGCAATCGCGTTGTAAACCTGCTGATAGTCGCTCTGTGGCTTCAAAGCAGTTCCTGCCAGATTGAGCGCCGCCGCTGAGGCCAAGAACACCTTGGTGGAGTTATTGTTCTTGTTGCTGTGGAACTTGTGCGACGGTCTGTTGTTGTAGACATATGTGGCAGACACGAGGGCCGTGGCACCTGTCAATGCGTAGAGCGCGCGTCTCGAGATCAGAGGAATCCTTACAGAGGCCATCGTTGTAGTTAATACCGTTAGCTGTGGAGGTTATCCAAAGCACCCAGGCAGGAAAGCAGCGACCCTCCGGGTTTATATACATTAGGCGGACAAAATGACGTGGTTGCACTAAATTTCAGAAATTCGGGGGCGGGGAGAGAGAAACGAACAATGAGCAGGGATGAGGTCCAGAACCAGGGCTGACAAACCGCGCAAAGCGAGCGCTCTGATTGGCTGCCGCGGACAAAACAATGACACATGAGACCAGTATTTGGCATCCACAGTGTTCTGGGCTTCTGATGGAGTGTCATTAGTGACTCTGTAAGCTTCATACGGTCTCATTGCGGTGTTCACAGATATTCCCGGTGTTTAGAACTTGTCAATTGGCGTGGGTAAGAGAGAGAAAGATGCTCCCCGGGATTACGACCCACAAAGTGTGGAGAAGCACCACCAACAGTTGAGGCATCCCATCCAACAATACAGGCGCAGGCCCGGGTGCCGATAGGCAGGCTAGGCTGTTGTGGTGCTATGCTGGCTGCGTCTATGGCTCTAACGGGTTGTAGGCCTGAGTATTGGCTGGTTCGCTGAGGCTTTGGTGAAGGCCTTACTTATCACCAAGGTCTGGGCTCCTTGGCCAGTAAAGCACTGATCAAAAGTATAACAGTCTTCAGAACACTTGTAAGATTAGGTTACCAGCGGAGTAGCAGCTACAGCAATGCTCAATAATCACAGGTAACGACTAAGGTATCCTTCAAAAACTCTCCGGTAGCTTCTGGCCCCTCTAACCTCTAACCAGAGATTTGTGCCATTTTCTCGACGTCTGTGGTTAGTAATCTGAGGTGATGCCGTAAAAGAAGTCGCCTGACCGCGCATCTGACTGCGCAGCCGGTTGTGTTGAAGAAGCCCGCAAATCACTACATATGATATGGTAGCATTCAATTGAGCCCTCCCCATTTACATAAGGACAAGGGGCTGTCCTAGCTTGCGTGACATTAGTGAAGACGATAACCTAACAAAAAATCTACTTATTCAGCCGCATTTCGGATTCTCACGAAGGTGCCCCCAAGCATCCACGGTCCTTTTCTACATCACTTTGAATTTCCCCCGCTTGCAACAGCGATTTAGTTAAGAAGCCCAGATAATATCAGATTATAAGCTATACATGAACAACTACAACACCTTACATCATCATTCCAGAGCATAGGCTCAATGACTATCCAAAAACTCCAAGATAAGTTGTTTATGCTTGGTGTAATGTTCGTCAGCTTCAACGTGCATGCAATGCCCACAATTTGGCAAGAAGAAAATCTTTTTGTCCTCAACAGTGGCAATGTCATAGAACTTTCTTGATGCTTCTGGGTCATTAACCTTATCCGCTGAGCCATGGAGAATCAATAACGGCACAGTATCGAACTTCGAACCATATTCTGGCCTCAGTAGTTTTTCACCTCTCGCAATAAAGTCTTGCAATTGCCTTAGTGTACCTATAGCTGGACATTGTAAAGGATCATGAAGGATGAAATCATGCCAAGCCTTATTGCTAGTGACGTAATCAATATTTATGTCAGTGTTCATCTTCATGGTTGGCCATAGCTTCGCCACAGCCTTACCAGCAGCAACAACCAATCTGTTTGGCAAAGTGTCAGGATGAACCATAACCAGTGGGCCAGTAGTGTAAATACCACTGAGTCTCTCTCTATATCTACCGTGAATACCGTAATTCAAGGCAATCCCACCACCCATAGAGTGGCCGCCCATGAATAGTTTGGTATCATTGTCGAGTTCTTTCAAATTTCTTTCAATGAAGAAATCCAAATCATCAAACACTTGGAATTCGTTCGTATGTCCCCTGGTTTTACCAGGAGATGTGTGGCCTGAGCCACGCTGGTCAAAAAAGAAGATCTCGTAACCAGCAAAACTCAAGTCATCAAAGATAGGGAAATAATTAACCTCATGCTCAGAGAATCCATGAACAAAGATTATTCTAGCTTTTCTAACAACTCCCTGAGGGACCGCCTGGACTTATTAGTTTCAGCATTGCTGGGACTGGTGGCTGATGGAAGAATGACATACCCAGAGCAAAGTGTGGAAGTTGGCGCCTTTGTAAGGAACAGTCTCCTCGGAAGGTTTGTTCTTTGAGGTATATGGACACTGATGATTAGACATCTTTAATTATGAGTTTGTTAGTTCCAGCGAGCAAAAAAGGTTTGCTGGCATCTCATATGGACTGTCTGATGAATAAACAAAAGCCTCCCAGGAAATGAGGGGCAATTTCATCCGAATATCCGAATATCCGAAAATGGAAGTATACTGAATTTGGAAGAATTATCCTCGGAATTCTCAATTCCGACTTTTTCTCGATCAACTTTCAAATTGGCACCTTGTGAGGGGGCGACCCATGCCACTTGTTTACCGAGTTTCATCATCAATTGAACATATCAAAGATGCTCAGACTTACCGTGCAGAGATCTCTTCAGAGACAGCTTCAGACACGTGCTTTTTCTATTTTGCCACGCGCTATGAACGCACAGAAGTCCTCCACTGAGACAACTTCTTCGGCACTCAGTTGGGTTGATTTCTTCAAACTTCGTCGTCAGCAACGCCAAATCAATTTGGCAAGTTCGGTGGTAACTGCTCTGATCGGCTCCACCGCATCCTGGTCGTACTTGGCAAACGTCGAGATTGACCCAACACAGCTCATCTTTGGATTTGACCCATTCATGATCTTCTTTGCTGGATTCATGACTGCTACAGGTGTTGGTTTCATGTTTGGCCCATTGCTTGGAAGTGGTGTCTTCCGCCTTCTCAACGGTAAAAGCATGAATCAGTTCAAGATCAAGAACAAAGAGTTCTTGGAAAGGGTCTTTAGAAACAGAGTTGATCCAAGCTCTCAAAGTTTTAGTAACCCTGTTCCAGATTACTACGGTGAAAAGATTGATAGTCTTAAGACCTACAAGCAATGGTTGAGAGATTGCCATGCTTATAGAAGAAAAGCTAAGGAGTTCCTTTGATTAACCCTATGAACCTACCTCTGTCTTGTGATGCCCTAATGCCCTCTTTTTTCATGTACATAACGAGGAGTCAATATATTCAGATCTCTTACATATTTTTAGTTAAAACACATAGAAAAAAGTCGTTTATCATTTCCAATTATCCGTAGCGTCCATTCACTGCTAAAGTGAAGTCATAATCATACAGCAACTCAAACGAATTGCCAATCAACACCAGTAACTTCTTTCAACCTTGCCATAACACTTTCCATAGGAGTGAACAACCCGAATTGTTTTCCTTCTCCATCATAACTATGTAACATACCAACACAACCCAACCCCCTCTCTTTATCCAGAGTGTTCAAAATCAGAGAACCAGAATCACCACCACTACAGAACATTGGTTCACCAGACCCAACAACAAATTCTGAAGTCTGTAAAACGCCACGAAGCCAATAAACCATCTTCAATCCATTTAGGGTACCTGTTGTGTACTTCGTTGAAGCTCCAACTTTAAACACTTTTGTATAAGCGTTGAATTCCGATTTGTTCATCACCCTTTTGATCTGATTTGTAAACTTCAATGATGGCGAGTACTGGTCAGCATCTTCACCCAAAGTATTGCTTGGAGCCCCAACAGTGGAGTCAAGCTTTACAATAGCAACATCTGATAATGAATGATCCTGAATGACACGCTCACCCCAAATGACAGAACCAAGCTTTAAAGCATAATCATCACAGCGAATCAATTCAGATGAGTAAGCATCATGTTCTGGCGATGATTCAGGGAATTTATCACGTTCATCTGAAAGGGCAGATTTATAAGCATTGAGTAAAACTGATGATGGCACTTGCACCTCTGGATAATCTTGATCTTCACTAAGTAAAACATGAGCACAGGTGATGGCAAATTTGCTTCCTTTATATTTCATCAGTGCCTTATTTGTCTTGTTGCCAATTCTCGGAGTGATGTAGCCACCTAATGTACCGCTTGTCTTGATTGCATCCGCAGAAGAAATTGATATTGAAACTTCTGGAGATTCTTTGGATGGAACTTTGAATGGTGGAGTAAATTTTGTTGCAGCTGGAGAGATATAGTTCTTAGTAACAAAGAAATGAACGTCTGAAAAAGTTTGGAACAAGGCATTAACTACTTCATAGTGCTCCTGCTGTGGCTCCGGAGAACCAAACATAATAGACAGCACAGCAGTTTGCCTTGTCAAGCCTCTTAAAATTGGCGCAATAAAAGAGCCATCCTGATCTGCCAATGTCGTTGAAGACGAGGACTCCACAATACGATCAATTATGGTTGAAAGTTTGTTTTGAACAGGGTATGGTTCTGCATCGCTGATTGCAAAATTACGAAAGTATGGAACTGTATCATGCCCATCACAGACTGGAGCAAAGTTCAGCTTGTTCAATAGCTCTGCAAGAGATCGCTTAACAAGGGAGCGCGATTCTCCATAGACGTCACCTCGAAGATATGTGTCATGGAACTGGAGACAGACCTTGATGATGTTTCTCACCAATGGAGACTCTTCAATCTTCCAAACAAGAGAAGATGCAACTTTGGAAGAAAGCGCACCATCAATGAGCTCCACGAGCCTAATAGACGCTCTAGATACGTTCAAAACACTTTGCTGGATCTGATCAACAAGCTCCGCAAGACTCTCCGCTAGCATCTCCAGCTGCCTCTCAACCTCCTCGGCACTTGTCTCTGGAACCTCGTGGATGGTTGGTGTGGCTCCAAAGAGCAGTGACTGGGAGTTCGACGTCGACGTCCTAGAAAGAGAAAGCTCCGTGTACTTTTCTGCCGACATGACTCTGAGCGGCTTTCCGATGGAGTCGATCGAGGACATGCGCCCGCTCTTTGACTTCCTCGAGGACGAGGAGCCCACTGTGGAAGGGTTTGAGGTTGGTGTCGTGGAGAACGTGTCTAGAGTACGTCTAGTCGAGAACAGAGACCCACGGTGCAGCGAGAGGATCTCATCCTTCTCTTCATCGCTCTCATACTCGTCAACTTGTGGAACGGCAGCGGGCAGACCAGCGCTTTCGGCTGTTAGGGGCTCTCCTAGCGGTTTTTGTTGCTGGCTCTGTGGCGCCGCGTGCTGTGTGTCCTGCTGTGTGTCCTGCTGTTGAGGAGCCATGGCGGTAGCGTCCTCCTCCTTCTTAGTCCTGCTGAAGAGACGCTTCATTGTTGTGGAAAGAGGAATCTGGAACGCTTATCAACTATTGCCCTTGCGCAAAAACTTGGAGGCACCTTCTATGCGGCACTGGCACAGTGAAGGAGGTGGAGGAGAAGCAGGAGGAGGATAAGAGAGGGGCTGCCATTTGCCGTGCGATGTACTTCCTTTTTCCGCTCTCGATCGCGCCGTTGGGCTTTTCAAGCTGCAACTCCGAAACAGGCCCGGCATCGCTTGTACCTAGCTACAGTTCTTGGGGGGCTAACATTAAAGCGTGCATTTTCCTAATCCCCAACCAGTCAATGGATGGGGAGCTGTATGGGGTCTAGAAACGTAAAAGGCCGTAACGGGGGGAGGGGGGAGTGCCATGTACTGTGACATGTTGTAGCGTATATGAATGGATTGGCGGTGCCATGTGAGCATGTGTGCGGAGCGCGTTGAGCTTACTCGGTCTCCTCAATCAACTCTGGCAATCTCTCGATTGACTCAGTGCCGTAGACAATCTGGTAGATGGCCTCGAACAATGGGAACTGTTTGGTAAGGGACTTTGCCTCGAGAAGCTCGTGCACCTCCTTACAGGTGATGATACCCTGGGCAGACTGGCCGTTCAAAAGCTCCTTCTCAACCTCTTGGGCAGACTTACCTGTGATGGCCATGTGCTTAGCAACTCTAACGTTTCTACCACCGGCACAGGTTGTGATCAAGTCAGCAACGCCGGCGGACTCCTTGGTGAAGGTGTCCTGGTTGGTTTCACCAGGGAAGAACACTTCGGCAAACTTGATAGTCTCGTTCAAGCCGAATCTCTGGATAGCCGAAGCAGCATTGTCACCCCAGTTCAAGCCGTGGACGAAACCAACACCAAGGGCGACAACGTTCTTGAGGGCGCCCGCAAGAGAGGTACCGGCAACATCCTCAATGACACGAACGTGGAAGTATGGTCTGTGGAAGGCAGCCTTCAACACCGCACGGTCAATGTCCTTGCCAGCTCCCTGGAAGTCGTTTGGAAGTCTGTATGCCACAGTTGTCTCAGACCACTTCTCCTTAGCAACCTCTGGGGCCAGGTTGGCACCTGAAAGAGCACCACAGTGAACGCCCAAGTTCTCAGTGATATAAGTCGAAAGGAGCTTGCAGCCTTGAGGAGTAACCTCCAAACCCTTCAAACAAGAGATGGCTCTAACGTACGGCTTCAAGTTGGCCTTCTTCAATTGCTTGCAGATGTTAGGCAAGAACTGGTGTGGGATGTTGAAGATGAGCAGGTCAGCGCCCTCAGCAGCTTTGACAATCGATGGCTCGGCGTGCAGGTTGACTGGGAGCTTGATTCCCGGGAGGTACTTGACGTTTTCGTGTTTGGTGTTGATGATCTCGGTCAGGTTCTGGCCGTTCACCTTCTCCTCAAACACCCACATGTCAACCTGGTGCTGGAACAAGTGTGGTCTCAAGGCAGCGTTCTCAGCGACAACCTTGGCGATGGTGGTACCCCAGTTACCAGAGCCGATAACGGTGATCTTGAATGGGTGCACTGGGGCCAAGGAGGCGTTCTGGCGCTGGGCGGTAAGGTGGCCACCAATCTGGGACAGTCTTTGCTGGGCGGACATCACGGCGGTCGTCTTGCTGCTAAGGATTCGGTACATTCAAAAAGAAAACAAGAAAGCACCGCTGCGACAACAAATTTGTGAGATGGGTGTTCTTTTTTATAAATTTTCCATCACCCTCCGGGAGTGCGGCCGGTACGCGACACACAGAGTCATATTCAGTGAGTCTTATCTGCCCCACACCCGGGCTCGCCCGAATCGGGGGGCGGCCTTTGGGACCTCTCAGCCACAGCGTCTCTTCCCACTGCAAAGTGCGAGCACGGGCCCCCGACCCCATGCACAAAAAGCCTGCTGAAACGAATCCCTAGACTCTCCCCGGGGTGGCAGCCTGCCCCAGGGCAGGCCCTTGGGCCCTTGGGCGGGCTGCCAGCTCCCGCGCCGGCTCTCCCTCTCCCTCTCCCTCTCAGCTTGACTCCTGGGCGGTGGAATTAGCCGCGGCCGCGGCTATGAGCTCCTTCTGGGCACTGGCCTCGCACACCAAAAAATTAGCCGAAATCCTCCTCCCTATGACTCGGCAGCGTCGCGAAACGTGCAAAGACGCCCCCCGCCAGGCCGGGGGGTGGAGGACGCGCTGGCTCCTTTCCCGCGCACCGCAAACTCGTTTGGGCCCCGAGCTTCGGCTTTGTTCCGGGCCTGCCCGGGAACTGGTGTCCGGGTGTCCCGCGACTCGCCTGATCAAGATGGCCTGGGCGGCAAGGGTTCTGTTTAGAGAAGTAGCGTGTGCAGTGTAAGTGCGTGCCTTTTTATATATATATACTGGGGGAGTACACTTGTCGACGGTGTCGGGACCGGTGTGCGTGGCCGAGGCCTAGGGTACATACGCTGCGAGCCCTACGAAGGCTTGTGTTTTTTTTTTGATCTTTTGATCTTTGCTTGCCACAGGGTGATGGCTGAGCATGTTTCAGGCAGCATCGGATGCTGACAAGCTGTTTGCACTCTGTTTGCACTCTGAGAAGCGCCTACCCACAGCCATTTGTTTATTTTCGTTTTAATAGGACCAATGTGCGGCGCTATTGTTTGCTTCCTCAAACAGGGCCAGTGCTCCACACGCGGGGGCAGCGCTACAGGCGTACCGTCAATGGCAACGATAGCAACGATAGCAACGATAGCAACAATGGCGACAATGGCAACAATGGCAGCCCTTGAGGCCAAGTGCAAAGCACACAGCAGCAGCCTGTCTGAGCTCTCCTCCTTGCCACATGGCGGCGGCCCTGCATGCCGCTGCCTCGTCCAGTGGCCCTCGCATCCCCGTTGGCGCTTATGTAATGGCCTGCCAGGTTTTCGCACCAACGACACACACACACACAGACCTGCCAGATCGGCCCGCCGTTGCACATTATGCAACTGGGACGCCATTTCGGTCGAAGCCTCCCTAGCCCCTGCGCCATGCACACGGGCCCATTGTCCGGCTGGCTGGTGCCAGCCGGGTCTCTCTAGCCACATGTACCCCCCCTCCCGTCTGCTTCACAGTGCTGAGAACAGGTCGATGTGAGGCACTTGGCACTGCTCGTTGCCAGGTAGGTACCGTGTCCCTGGTGTCTGGATGGGTGTGAGTGTGTGCACACGGTAACATTGGGGCGCAGGCTCTAGAGAGGGAGAGAGAGAGAGAGAGAGGCGCCTGCCATGTTT
>JAKTVL010000177.1:0-13770 GCA_030557175.1 Petasospora japonica
GCACCAAGTGAAGCGTGGACTCCTTCTGAATGTTGTAGTCAGACAATGTTCTGCCATCTTCAAGCTGCTTACCAGCAAAGATGAGTCTCTGCTGGTCTGGAGGAATACCCTCCTTGTCCTGGATCTTGGACTTGACGTTGTCAATGGTGTCAGAAGACTCAACTTCCAAGGTAATGGTCTTACCCGTCAATGTCTTGACGAAAATCTGCATACCACCTCTCAATCTAAGCACCAAGTGAAGCGTGGACTCCTTCTGAATGTTGTAGTCAGACAATGTTCTGCCGTCTTCAAGCTGCTTACCAGCAAAGATGAGTCTCTGCTGGTCTGGAGGGATACCCTCCTTGTCCTGGATCTTGGACTTGACGTTGTCAATGGTGTCAGAAGACTCAACTTCCAAGGTAATGGTCTTACCCGTCAATGTCTTGACGAAAATCTGCATACCACCTCTCAATCTAAGCACCAAGTGAAGCGTGGACTCCTTTTGAATGTTGTAGTCAGACAATGTTCTGCCGTCTTCAAGCTGCTTACCAGCAAAGATGAGTCTCTGCTGGTCTGGAGGAATACCCTCCTTGTCCTGGATCTTGGACTTGACGTTGTCAATGGTGTCAGAGGACTCAACCTATTTCTCTGTTAGTAGTTGTTCTTGTGAGTGGCTAACCCCCCGCCACCGTCAAGGAATTGTACCGGCCACAAGCGCCGCCAAACATAGCACCAGCAACGTTCCATCAGTAGTATTTGAGCCTTTTATACTGCATTGCAGATACCAGGTCAAACGCCTCTAACATAGCGCCGATAACTCTGTTGGTGCTATTGTGGCCTCATGAAGCGCCAGGGCATGCGCGCTGATAACAAGTGGCACAAAACGCTATCGAACAGCCAGCAGGCCGGGGGCGAAAGTTCATTGTATAGCTTACCTCCAAGGTGATGGTCTTTCCTGTCAAGGTCTTTACGAAAATCTGCATTATGAGTAGCGCGGTTGCTTGTGCTCTTGTAGAAGCTGTGAAGGGGCTACCAGTGGTGGCAAAAGAAAGGGGGGGGGCAGGGTATTTATACGCTGTGTCACGTCCTACCGGGAATTGCAGCGCGGGAGGGGTGGCAAAACAACAGGAAACTTCTAGAGAAAACATCCGAAAGAAGGAATACTTCCATTTCTGGCGATGCCGCGAACTTGGTAGATGCGCCATCTTCTCTGATATGGGACACTGTGCTACGAGAGGTATAGGGGGGAAGTGTTTGTCCTGGTCATCAGAGGTGTATTAGTTATTAAAAAAGTGCAGACAAGGCCGTAACAGAGGAACGGGTGCGTTGGCTTAAGAAGGTTGAATGAGACTGTGGCGAGCGCACCACGTGTGTTCGCTGGTCTGTCAACAATAGAGTCTTTGCTTCGTAGATGGCGCGTCTAGATGGAGAGTTGGAGAGCTGCGGTTCTAATGAGAGTCTGATTGCTCTTGTAGGATCAATGGATTTTGGCGGTCTGGTTATTCTTCCCTGATGTCATCAAGGCCCTTGAATGCCTCCCTTCCAGGACTGTCGTCTCGATCACGGTCAAACGACCGCCTGATCTCCATGCTATGAGCTCTTCTCTGCAGGTCAGTGTGGAATAATGATATTTCTTCAATTTCAACGTCGCCACGCTGAATGTCAAGAGAGGAGCGCTTGTCAATCGATGGCCTAGCCATGTTTGATCTGAAAATATGAAAGTTTGATCTCTTTTCTTCAAGTAGCGGTGTGTTCTTTAGCAATTTTGTGATTGCTTTGGCTTTTGATCTGATCTGCTGGGCAGTGTCTTCGCTGTCCTTCATTTGGAACTCGCCTAGTGTGGAAACGAGATATGCATTCTCCTTCATCCAAGCGACGAAATCACTGGAGCCCGCAAGAAGACAGTACTGCACCACAGTCAGGCATTTCAGTATATGCCTCCAGTTCCTCGTCTCGTCGTTGAGGCGCCTGCTGAGCACAATGGTGACCTGCCTCAAGGACTTGGGTGAGCTGGTGAAAACGGCAATCTCGTTCAGCTCTTGCGATGTAGGACCAAAGGAGTCATTGCTGGTAGCGCACTTTATCTTGATCTCGGCAGGAGAGGAGCTGATGTTGCGGATCTTCCTCACTAGTCTTCGTGACATTTCTCAGCAGGACGACAGGGCCTGGGCACGTGTGGATACCCAAAGCACGGTTGTTTCACAGAGGCAGCGTGCGGGTTGGAAAGGTGGGCGGCCCCGTCTGTTTTCAAACATGGTGCCGTCGTCACCGAGTAGAAACCGACCGGAGCTTTCCAAAATCTGACCCGAGCCGGCACGCCAGCCCGTTGCTTACGTCAGCCATGGATGCTAGGCCCTCCAAGCAGGGAGGGGAGAGAGAACGGAAGAGGCCCGTCCCAGGCTCGGCCACCTTTCCCGCTACTCTGTTGTGCCACTAGACCATGCAACAGGCAGTGGGTGCACCTCTGGGACCAGCATCCCGAAGCCTGTCAAAGTGCGCCAAAACTTGTGTTGAAGTGCCCCGACTGGCACACGTCAAGTGTCCGAGTCAGCGCGCCGCACCGTCTCGAGCTGACTCGGCAAACAGCGGGGGCCCCACACAGAGACAGAGGGAGCATTCGGTTGGGAGCTCAAAGTGACACATCCACGACCGCATGAACCACCCCAGAAAAGGCCGTAAAGGCACCTTGGAGCATTCTGGACACATACACCTCCCCAGCTGCTCATCCACAGGCCACCATCACACACACCCGCACACACCCGCACACAATCGCACGTGACAGGCCCCTACTCTAAGGGGTTTGATTCATCGCGCAAAATTTTCTGTAATTAGGCCACCGATGACCCTCGAGCAGCGGATATATATATGAGTCAGTCAGCCCCATAGCGACACAACACACACCGCTTGGCCGACACAACTGAAGCCTACACACAAAATACAATGGCATCCCCACAGCAGATTCAGAACCTCCAGAGGGCCTTCGAAAGAGCCACCGTCTCCTCAAGCGCGGTCTCTACCTCGCCATCCCAGTCTTACATTCAAAACCAGATGCGCCCAAGAGGTATGTCCATGTCCAAGCAGGCAAAGCCTTTGAAGCCATTCTCTACCGAGGACATCAAGATCCTCCTCCTCGAGAATGTCAACCAGACTGCAATTGACATCTTCGCTGGCCAGGGCTACCAGGTTGAGTTCTACAAGACCTCTTTGGGTGAAGAAGAACTTATTGAAAAGATTCAGAACGTCCACGCCATCGGTATCAGATCCAAGACAAAGTTGACCGAGAAGGTTTTGGATGCTGCTAAGAACTTGGTTGTCATTGGCTGCTTCTGTATCGGTACGAATCAGGTTGACTTGGACTTTGCCGCCTCTAAGGGTGTTGCTGTCTTCAACTCGCCATTCTCCAACTCCAGATCTGTTGCTGAGTTGGTAATTGCTGAGATCATCACTTTGGCTAGACAACTTGGTGACAGATCCATTGAATTGCACACTGGTACTTGGAACAAGGTCAGTGCTAAGTGCTGGGAAGTTAGAGGAAAGACTTTGGGTATCATTGGATATGGTCACATTGGTTCCCAGTTGTCCGTCTTGGCCGAGGCCTTGGGTATGAACGTGTTGTACTATGATGTTGTTATGATCATGGCCTTGGGTAACTCTAAGCAGGTCTCTACCCTTGATGAGCTTTTGGCCAAATCTGACTTTGTCACATGCCACGTTCCAGCAACTCCAGAGACAAAGAACTTGTTGTCTACGCCACAGTTTGTTGCCATGAAGAACGGTGCCTACGTCATTAACGCTTCCAGAGGTACTGTTATCGATATTCCAGCTCTTATTGCCGCCATGAAGTCTGGTAAGATTGCCGGTGCTGCCATTGATGTCTTCCCACACGAGCCAGCTAAGAACGGTGCTGGTCTTTTCAACGATGAGTTGAACCCATGGATCTCGGAGCTCGTTCAATTGAGAAACATCATCTTAACCCCACACATTGGTGGTTCCACAGAGGAGGCTCAGTCCGCTATCGGTATCGAAGTTGGTACGGCTTTGACAAAGTACATCAATGAGGGTGCTTCTGTTGGTGCTGTGAACTTCCCAGAGGTTTCCCTCAGAGCTTTGGACTTGGACCAGCAGAACGTTGCTCGTGTTCTTTACATTCACCAGAACGTTCCAGGTGTGTTGAAAACAGTTAACAACATTTTAGCTGATCACAATATTGAGAAGCAGTACTCTGATTCTCAGGGTGACATTGCTTACATGATTGCTGATATCTCTGGAGTCAGCCAGGGTGACATCAAGTCCTTGTACGAGGAGCTGAATAACACTCCATTCAAGATCGCTATCAGAATCTTGTACTAATGCTTCCCCTTTTGCTGGAAATAGAAACCTTTAAAAGTCTACTGTCTTTAACAGACAGCTTGACAGAAACTTTTACGAAATATAAATGATGATGGGTCACCGTATGTGTCATAGAGTATTGGATATTCAACATATATCTTCAATTCGAGATTAATGCTTTCTTTTTTGAATGAAGTCTTGTAGCGTATCATTTATAATTAGCTTGCCTAAAGCTATAGTTAAGTTGTGTTGTATAAGTAAGCATGTGCATCATGATGAGCCCGCATCTTTCTGCTATGCCGAGATAAATGTAGTAGCAAGAGGAATGATCCCATTTAATTCTCATCAACTCTTGTTTCTGTCAAATCCATCAAACAACTGTTTGTTCTGAAGTAGAATATCAAAGATAAATGTATGCCCTCCATTCAAGATAAGAGTGATCTTGACATTACGAAGGAACTCGTTGTATCTCTGGATCACCGTCTTAGATCCAACATCTTCCTTCGAGATATAATTCGGATAAACCTTCTCTTGAATAAACTTCTCCAAAGTGGCGATCAAGGCATTCGGATCGGTTTCAAACTCTGAGAAGGACTTGAATGGGATATTGTGATTGTGGATGATCTCCTTGTGGAAGGCGATAAGCTCATTGTAGAACTTTTCGATGTACTGGGAGTCATCTGGAAGCTGTCTGTATTCTGTCTGTTCCTTTATAATGTTGTTCGAAGGCACAATGAAACGAGTGTTAGTGGCACTAGCGTTTCTTCTGGCGTAGGACGCCAACTTAAGGGTGTGGCGTAGCGTCTGAGTGGAGACCGTGCGTCCCACAGAGGCTCTGAGCATCATGGTGGGTCTCCTCAAATGGAAATTCAGCGGCACTCGACAGGAAATGGGATCCAACGTCTATATCTCCACCCCCACAACAGCTCCTGAAATCACAGCCCAGGTTGAGTGGAGTACTGATACGTATTTAAGGGTGGATCGCGGGGTGCCCAATCCAAGCCCGCTCCTGAGAGTTCCGACCAGTCGGAACTCGACTCGCGATCGATTTGGTGATTATTCTTCGGTGGCGACATCCACGGCCACCAATTCACCGTAACATAACAACACTTCAGACTGCACAGGCCGATCGCTTCAATTGTCTTATAAATATACCACAGACAATGGCTGCCAGTACTGCTGCTCCATACCTGGCGCTACTTGGTGAGCGTGACCCGACGCTCAAGTCGTACGCGCTCCAATCCCTTGACGGCGTGGTGGACCAGCTCTGGTCAGAGGTGGCAAATAACATCATCGAGATCGAAGAACTCTACGAAGATGAGACATTCAAGTACCGCAAACTGGCTGCCCTTGTGGCCTCCAAGGTGTACTACAACTTGGGTGACTACGATTCAGCCGTCAAATTTGCTCTTGCCGCTGAGGATCAGTTCAACATTGATGAATCCTCTGAGTACATTGAAACCATCATTTCCAAGGCGATTGATCAATATATCTCGCTCAAGAAGGACGAGTACAATGGCAAGACAGTTGACATTCCGCAGAACTTGACCCAGATCTTTGAGAAGATGCTTCAGAAGGCCATCAAAGGTGGCGATTTTAAATTAGTTTTGGGTATCTCTCTTGATGCCTACAGACTGGACATTGCCGAGGGTATTATTACTGATCAGCTCAAGATTGACACAGAGGAGAGTGTGTTCAACTTGATTAACTACGCACTCAATATCGCCACGACGATCATTGACAACACAACTTTCAGAACAAACATTCTCAATTCCCTTGTCAAGATCATCACAGGTTTGAAGACTCCAGACTTCTTCATCGTCTCTAAAATCATTGTCAACTTGAATGACGCTGGATTGGCTACACATCTCTTCACAAGTTTACTTGAGTCTAATGATACAAACTCCAAGCTTACTGCCTACCAGGTTGCATTTGATCTGGTGAATTCAGCTTCCCAAGAATTGCTTGACAAGACAATTGCCAATTTGGACATGTTGAATGCGGATGGAAACAGCGTCACACTTACTAAAATCACAAAGATTCTTTCTGGTATCCCAACCTGTGACTTTGATATCACATTTTTGCAAAAAAACAATAATACTGACATCCAGATTTTGGATAAGGCAAAGATTGCATTGGATGGTAGAAACTCCATCTTTCACTCAGCCATTACTTTTGAAAATGCATTCCTACATGCTGGTACCACTGATGACTCTTTCATTAGATCTAACTTGGAATGGCTAGGAAAGGCTACGAATTGGTCCAAATTCTCTGCTACAGCGGCTCTAGGTGTTATTCACAAGGGTAACTTGTCTCAGGGTAAGAAGATCCTCCAGCCATACTTACCAGGTGTTGCTCAGGGCTCTCCTTACACTAAGGGTGGCTCACTCTATGCGCTTGGTTTGATCTTTGCTGGTCATGGTAGAGAGACTATTGATTACTTGAGAAAACACGTTGTTGACACTGGGTCTCCTGCCGGTTCTGAAGATTCTGATGTTATTTTGCATGGTGCTGCTTTGGGTACTGGGGTTGCTGGCATGGGCTCTTGTAATGAGGAGATTTATGAAGAGCTTAAGGTAGCCTTGTTTTCTGATTCGGCTACTTCAGGTGAGGCTACAGCATTAAGTATGGGTTTGATTATGCTTGGCTCTGGTAATGAGACTGCACAAACTGATATGTTGGCATATGCTGAAGAGACACAACATGAAAACATCATCTCTGGTCTTGCTGTCGGTTTGGCATTGTTGAACTATGGAAGAGAAGAGCAGGCTGATGAGATTATCAACAAACTCTTGGGGCATCAGAACCCAATCTTGCGTTACGGTGCTGCTTATACAATTGCCCTTGCCTATGCAGGTACTGGTAACAACAAGGCCATTAAGAAGTTACTGCATGTTGCTGTTTCTGACTCTAATGACAATGTCAGAAGGGCATCTGTTATTGCTTTGGGCTTCGTGTTGATTCGTGATTACCAGACTGTTCCAAGAATTGTCGAGCTTCTTTCTGAATCTCACAACCCACATGTCCGTTATGGTACTGCCATGGCTTTGGGTATCTCGTGTGCTGGTCGTGGTTTGCAACAAGCTGTTGACGTTTTAGAGCCACTGACTAAGGACGCTGTTGACTTTGTCCGTCAGGGTGCTCTTATTGCTCTTTCGATGGTTTTAATTCAACAGAACGAGAAGACTTTCCCCAAGGTTGCTGAAATCAGAGAATTTTATTCTACTGTCATTTCCAGCAAGGGTCAAGATGCGTTGGCCAAGTTTGGAGCTGCATTGTCCCAGGGTATAATAGATGCTGGTGGTCGTAACGTTACCATCCAAACTGAGAACAGTTCTACTGGTACTTTGAACACTAAGGCCATCGTTGGTCTGGCTGTCTTTACACAATACTGGAACTGGTATCCATTCACGCACTTCTTATCCCTAGCTTTCACTCCGACGTCGATCATTGGTGTTCGTGAAGACTTGAAGATCCCAGAGTTCGATCTTTTGTGCCACTCCAAACCCCAATTCTTTGACTATCCACCAAAACTCAAGGAAGAAAAGGGCGTTGTGTTTGAGAAAGTTGCAAGTGCTGTTCTTTCGACCACTGCCAAGGCCAAGGCCAGGGCCAAGAAGACCCAAAAGCAGAAGGGCGAAGATGAGATGGATATTGACGAGAAGGCGAAGGAGAAGAAGACCGAAGAACCAGCCTCTGCGCCTTCCCCAGCAGAGAAGAAGGATGAAGCTGAAGAAAGTACTACAATCAGATACACCAAGACACCGTATAAGCTCTCGAACGTGTCGAGAGTGCTTCCTGTCCAGCTGAAGTACATCAGCTTCAATAAGGACGAGAGATTTGTGCCAGTGAGAAAGTTCAGAGGTACTGGAGGAGGCGTGGTTGTACTTGTCGACAAAACACCTGACGAGCCAATCAAAGTCATCAAGACGGTGAGACAGCTCAACAACAAGGACGCACCGCTGCCTAAGCCATTCACATTGGAACCGACAGCTGCAGAGCTGGAGGATGAGTAGTTATGAGCCCCAACTGTACGATAAACTTTTGCTAATCGGTATCAACACCTCTCAATCAGGTAGACTCACCTCACGTAGCAAAAAGCGCAAGTCTCACAAAATTTCACGGCGGTTTCGCGGAGGCCTCGACTTGGGATTAGAAGCCTTTGATCAGCGCCCTTCCCAACATCTCTGAGACCCGTTAGCAGATCTTTCCCAACAGCTCATTTAATCCCTGCCCGGTGCCAGGAGCTGCCATTTGAGCTCTTAATACCTCGCTGTGTCCAGTTGACTGCAAGCAAGCTTGCTTCTAGCTCCGAACACGCGTCGATTGCGCCCAGCACCACAGCATGTCAAGGCAAAGAAACACAAACAAGGAGTCGAAGGACGGGGTCGAGTCCTACGTCGTCAGCGAGGTGGATGAGAGGTCCCTCAACAAGGGCGATGACTTCTGGACGTCGCTCCTCTCTGACAGATATTCTGTATCTGACGTCCTTGAAAACACTCTGACGGTGGTTGTGATTCTCCTACGAACACTTTATTCCGCTATGCCCTTCATTATCATAGCCTACATGTGGGACATATACCGCACACCCAACGACCAGCTCTATCACCCGGATTTCCCAAATTCTCACCATTCTTCGACAAGTGCTGAGTTTGACGATATGAATGTTGAGTTTTACGACCTAGCCGATCACCGCTCCACGGCCAATGGATGGCAGAATAGTGAACGTATTCTCTTCCTTGTCCCTCTCAGAGATGCCTCTTCGCATTTACCAATGTTCTTTGGCCACATGAGAAACATGACGTATCCTCACAATTTAATTGATATGTCATTTTTAATTTCTGATACGTCTGATAACACATTGGAAGACCTGAAGATGTTCCTCAGCGAATTCCAGAACGATCCAGACAAAAGCCAAAGATTTGGAAGAATTGAGATCTATGAGAAAGACTTTGGTCAAGTTGTTGGGCAGAGTTTCTCTGACAGACATGGTTTTGCGGCTCAAGGTCCTAGAAGAAAGCTTATGGCCATTGCAAGAAACTGGCTTCTTACCACTGCTCTTCGTCCAGACCATTCCTGGGTGTATTGGAGAGATATCGATGTCGAGACGTCCCCAGCAACAATTCTGGAAGACTTGATGCACCATGACAGAGATGTTATCGTTCCAAATATTTGGCGGCCTTTGCCAGATTGGCTCGGATATGAACAAGCTTATGACTTGAACTCTTGGCAGGAAAGTGAAGGTGGTATTGAACTTGCCGAGAGACTTGATGAAGATGCGGTCATAGTTGAGGGTTATCCTGAGTATGCTACTTGGAGGCCACATTTAGCCTACCTCAGAGACCCATACGGTGACCCGGAAGTTGAAATGGAGCTTGATGGTATTGGAGGTGTTTCCATTTTGGCAAGGGCCAGTGTCTTCAGACGTGGTGCCATGTTCCCAGCCTTTTCCTTCAAAAAACATGCCGAGACTGAAGCCTTTGGAAAGCTCTGTAAAACTATGGGCTTTGAGGTTGTTGGGCTTCCCCACTACGTTATCTGGCATATCTATGAGCCATCCACCGATGACTTAAAGCATATGGAGTGGTTGGCTAACGAAGAGTTGAGACAAAAGGAATTACTCAAGAACAAAGAGTTCTATGACAGAGCATGGGAACTTGCTTTTGAGGATGTCAATGAAAAGTGGCAAGCTGAGAAATTTAATGTGTTCAAGAACAACGATTTATCTAGGCTTGGTATTGGACAAGCCCACTGGGATGAAGTCGATGAGTACCTCACCGAGGTAGAAGATGGTGAGCTAGATGAGGAGATTAAGGGGCCAAGAGATGACTCCTTCATGTGGGATTTCAACGACCGGGAAAACCAAAAGCTTGAGAAGAGCGTGCTTGAGAAGCTAAGAACTGGTCCTAAAAAGTATGGTCAGAACAAGCACGAGTTCATATATGGTGACTTCAACCGTCTGGATGGTGGTACATCTAACAGACGAAAGGCGTTCAAGAAGTTCGAGAATCCGTACTTCCCACAAGATGATGAGGTGGTGGATTCGAACTTGGAAGGTACATATGACTTAAATTCAGATCGTGTTGATCAGTCCAAATTCTCTGGTATCAGTGATGTCACTGAGAATGTTCTCATCCAAGATAAGGAACTCTTTAGTGAACTTGAGCAAGGTAAAGTGGAAGCAGAAGAAGAAGAAGAAGATGAGGTTGAGTTCAAGGAGCAGATGCCAATTGAAGAAGCTACCAAAAAGAAGCCAACAACTCACAAGAAAACCACGATTCGTACTCTGTATGAAGTCGATGATGAAGGTGCCACTATTGCTACAGTTCTTCACACTGTTGTCAAGACTGTTACCCCAACTCCTACAGCAACCGCAAAGGCAACTAAGGCAAAGGCAAAGGTTGCAGCTAAAGCTGACGCCGAAAAAGCTGAAGAAGGAACTGAAGAAGGCACTAAAGAAGATGCTGAAGAGGACGTTGAAGAACACTTTGAAGAAGAAGAAATTGTTGAACAAGAAGAAGTTGTAGATGAAGAAGATGCTGAATCTGCTCAAGCCAAGGCGACAAACTCAAAGTCGGCTAAGGCTAAAGCTGCTAAGGGTGAGGCTAAGGCACAAGCTGAAGCCGATGCTTTTGATGTTGCGCAAGAGCAGGAAGAAGATTCTAAGGATGTACGGGATTCCACTGACGAAGAGATGCAGTTAATCCAGGAAGAACCTGAACTTGTCGAATGAGCTCCACTGTGGCATGGCTGGCGAAATAGATTTTTGTTATTTAGTTGCATTGTAAGTAATATTGAAGTTTTTATGCCTATTTGTACGCAATATGGAAAAAAAACTAATTTATGCATTTGTATTCAAAACCAAAGGGAAAACCCCTTACTTTCATCTATTCATTAATCTCATCCCTGATTTCGTTCCAGAGCCAATTCCTCCAAAGTTCGCCAGCGTCACTCAAGAGTTTTTCAAAGTCATTGCCGACAAAGTCAGTATTCTGAAGCAAAACTTCTGAATCTTTCTTATGGCCCACGCGTAGCTTGTTCAAGAACTCATTGATCTCAAACTGGTCAAACTCGAGTAGTTTCGACTCATTCTTCTGGAGTATGGACACATAGATGAACGCCAGTTGAATCTGATAATCAATCTGTGACCACATGAGTTCCTTCATGTCATCACGTGGTCTGTACCAAAAGATATCTGAGCTGATATCCAGGCCATGGCATTCAAGGTCTGCATCGTTATCGTAAAGTTTCTTGAATCTCTTTAACAGCTTTGGATTGTCTGCATACCTTGTAGCAAACGTCTCATATGGATACCTGAAGCCCAGTAATAGATCCCAAATTCTTCCTCTGTCAAGCTTGTTCAAAACTTTGGCACCGCAGTATTTGAACCACCATGTCAACCATTGATTGTTCTTTGTGCTGTTTTTGTTGATGATATCTTCTTCAGAAAGGTACTTATACAGTTCTGGGAGAAGTTTGGCAAACGCAACCAAGAAGAAAGATACTCTTGTTTCAACTTTACCCGACTTGAACAACAGCTCGTCATTGTTCAGAGAATTTGATGAAATGAGATCAGTGATTGTCTTCTGTCCAGTTTCACTTTCAATAGAATTGCGTCTATTCAAACCGTCATCTGATGTATCTTCATGTGAATGTAAGAGAACAAGAGCCAGCCTTTCATATACTTCAGCAAATGTCATTGTTTGCGCAGTAGCAGTTTCAGAAGAAGATTGGCTTTGTGTTTGATCCAAGGAAAACTCATCATCCAGTGAGTCGCAGATGTCCTCATTGAGTTGTGTCAAATGTTTGTGCGATGGATCATTTCTGTTCAGTATATCACGTCCAATCAAGACGTAATTTGAGTTTGGGATCGGTGGGAACCATTCAGCCAGATTGAGAGCAATCCAAGCAAATCCACTATCATACTTTATGACAGCACCCCATTTAGCAAAGAACTTCAAAATGGCGGCTTCCAGTATCCTTGTAATTTCTTCCTCCACAGGAGACAGTCTGTTCTCATTCGACGGTGAGTTACCACCTGAAAGGTGATGGTAGCCATCACCGTTCTCCTTCTTTGATGAGGTATCTTCCATTTTGTTTCGTACTCTAAAGTACTTCATCAAATCATGTTCAACTTTGCCCTCGGGGATCTTCATATCTTCATCTGCTTCGACAGTAGCACTCAAGTAAGGGTCAATGACGTAAGGATGATACTTCAATAGCACTGGCCAAACTCTATGTCTTAATGACGGTGGGATACCTCTCTGTCTAGCAATGAGTGCCAATCCCAAATGGTTGTTTTCCTTCAGAAACTGTCCGCATAATGAAACAATCACCTTGTTGTCATGCTCACTTGGCGACTTTTTCCTTTTGGAGTGGTATGCGGAGGGAAGATTTGATAACGAGGGCGAAGATGGTGAAGATGAAGCGAGAGACAAGTTCGAGCCCGTTGTAAGTGTCGAGGAATTAGACACCGTTGGTTGCAGTTTCTGCATGATCTCCGGCTGTGCCAGACTCTTGATCTTGGGATCTGTGCTCGGTTGCATTGTAGATGGCAACCGTATCTTTAATTAAAGGATGGGCTGTTGAACCAGCGATGGCTGCTCAAAGACAGCCGTCACCTCCCCGTCAAGAAAAAAAAAAAACCTTCGCTAATACGCGTGGGACAGCGAACTCAGTCGTGCAAAAGTCGATCTGCTGGCCTTTATGTGATCAAAGACACGAATTCAAGAGAGCTTGATGCACGCTCGATGCCGTGTTGTTGGGAATCGACTTCTCGTGTGTGTCGGGTCGGGGGGCGGTTGTCAGCGTGTGACTTGTTTCCTGACCGGGGTCGTGCGACCACGTAAGTGCAGCGCGTCTGGGGCTCCGTGGATGGCTCCAGTTCGAAAAGGATTTGGAGGAAGTGAGGCTCGTTGAAGAGTCGCTTCGGGGACGGCTTGAACCGCTTGGTTGTGGTTTTTGTGGACGAATTCGACAACCTCAACGAACAGGTAAAGAGAGGTCCTGGCCTCTCTCTAAACGCTTTTTCTGGCGTGGTGAGTCCTTTTTTTCCGCAATTGCGCAATTTGGCGGAACAGCCAACTGTCAACGGCGAAGGCGAACACAGCAGAGTTCTGGCGGGAAAGCGGTTATTTGTGTGGTTTGGGCGGGGGAGTTGCTATCTGGCCGTCTGGCCTTCTCCGTGCATCCCCACGCCTCCCCACGTCCGATACGCAAGACCTTCTACGAGGCTAGCATGCGTCATTTCCCCTGGTATTAAGGGCTATCAGGCAATTTTTGCCTACGGCCCGCGGAGTCTTCCCCACGCCGCCGGCGCTGCTGCTGCTGCTGCTTCAGCCCGTGCACTTTGGCGCTGGCGGAACGCGCTCCCCGATGCGGAGAAGCAGCGCCAAAATGGCGAAACCCTGCAAAGCGTCGCGAAACGCGGCGGCTGCGGCAGTGGCGCATGTTCGATCCTGG
>JAKTVL010000178.1:0-13755 GCA_030557175.1 Petasospora japonica
TCATTGAAAGAATATCTGTTAAACCCTTCATCAACAAGATCGTGTTTAGTCTTTTGCCCCAAAGCAACTTGATGGGCTAATGTCATCGCCTGAGCAGTCGCAATATCAACTTCCTTTTGATGATTTCTTAGATTCAAATCTTCATTATCAGAATCCAAATCTTCCATCTCTTCATCTTCTTTGCGAGAAACGTATTCTATCTTTTCATCATCATCAGAGGAATCGTAGTCATCATCAGACAGTGAAGCTGTGGTAGATTCTCCTCCAGAGGTGATGGGTGTAACTTCTTGTAATTTTGGCATCTTTGGCGCAATGGTATTCTCAACTCCCGCAAAGATCGGATCATTAAACAACAGATCAGCCTTCTGTGATAAACCTCCTTTCTTTTCAGACTTGATCTTAGCAATGAGATTATTAATGGCTTCATCATCGTCACTATCCAAATCACTGTCACTTTCTTCAGAAAAGTCCTTATGTTCTCCTTCACTTTCATCATCACTCTTCTTATCTTCAATACCGTCCCATTTCTCATCATCAGCATCACCTCTGGCCTTTTTGGCTCTGAATTTGGCATCTCTTTCGGATCTTCTTTCCTGATATGCATCATACATGCTGTCCAATTGACCGGCAAGATCATCAAATTCAGCATCAGAATCAGGCTCAGCGTCAGAACCAATATGAATGTCATTATCTTGGGCTAATTCTTCTTTATCAAAGATCATTCTTCTCTTACCTTTTGCAAGATCATCCAACTGCCCAGTCTTTTGGGCAACCTTCAGATTGAATAGTGACTCACGGCCAATCTCACCCGCTTCGTAACCGATCTCCTTTGGAGTAAGCATATTCATTTGCATTCTAATGATTTCCTTTTGTTTCATTTCATTCTTCTTTCTCTTCTCTCTCTTTTGCTTCAGTAGCTGTCTCTTTCTAACCTCATCAAGCTCCTTGTCAATAAGGGCATCCTCATCGAGATCTTCAACTTCCACTTCAATTGGTTTGTTTTCTTCATCCAATTTAAGTAATGTTCTTGCTGTTTTTCTCCATCTTAAGATATTTCTGAAATCTTTTTTTCCAAGAACTTTAAGATCTTTCAGACACTCCAATAATTCCGGTGTTGTCTTTCTAAGTTTCTTGACAAGTTCCCAATCTGGATCTTCTTCGTCAATAGCAAGTTCATTTGTAGAGCCGAGCACGTCAATAGGTTCATCCTCTCTAATGAATTCCATCACTGGAACACTTTTGAATTGGAGGTAATCTCCTTCTTCATAACCTTCCCTTCTTCTTCTCTTTTTCTCTGGATTGAACACCTTAGCCTCATTGTTTTGTGGGCCATCTGGCATTTCTTCGAACACCTCCTTTGGATCAAGCAATCTTGGGTCCAACTTCTTCGGAGCTTTGAAACCCCTACACACCACAAAGATCTCTGCAGAAACGTTTCTTGAGGCGGGAGGCTTGGTTGCTTCGACCTTCTCAAACAACTGCTGGAAGACCCACATGAGCTTGTTATAATCCTTTGATCTGAAAACCTTGGTCACAAAAGTACCACCGGCAACCAAATTCTCCACTGCCAACTTCAAGGCCTGCAAAGTCAACTGGGACTGCGTGAAGGCATCTTGCACCCAGCCAAGACCAACGTTTGGCGCTCCATCATGGAGCACAGTGTCAGCCTTCCACGTCTTCATATATCCTCTCAGTCGGGATCTACAGTCCTCCGTGGTGATGTCCGACTGGAACGTGATACAGTTTGGAAGCGGCTTGATAGGAACGATATCAACACCGATGATGAGCGAGTTGACAGGGCACAGGTTGGATGCCACTTGGCACCAGGACCCTGGGGCCGCACACAAATCAATCACAACTTTGGACTTCTCCAAAAAATGCCCATACTTCTCATTGATCTGGATGACCTTGAAAGACGAACGCGCTCTGTATCCCTGCAGTAGCTGGTTAGTACGTGAATTCTGACAAATGAGCCAGGGCTAGGGCGAGAGAGAAAACGTACCTTCTCCTTGGCGAGGTAATAGTAACGGTCTAAACGACCTTTGGAGTTTTTCTTCTGTGTCTTACCCATCTTTCAAGAAGCTGACTTCTGAGCTCAAAACAGAGAAAAGTGTCCTTGTTGCCGTGTTTGCTGCTCACTTTCACAGTGGCTTCTTCCCTTGTTGTATCTAGCACTTGATAAAAAAAATTTGAGCGCGAGATGAGCCGCTTACATAAAGCTGAGATAAGCACATGCCCCTCAACCAGATCAGCAACACGTTGCCCCGGAGATGGACGGACACCTGTCCCTAGTTGGGCGAAGGACCGGGCATGTTTTCTGATATGTTTGGTTTCTGATGGCACCAAAGCATATGTCTCTTGTAACTAAGATAGCGGCTCAAAATGGGGCACAAACCAGTACTGTGGGCTTCTACGTGTTTGCATTCTCCTTGCTAAAGGCCTCGTTTAGCCCCAAACGGCCCACAGCGCGAGATGTTGCGCGCGAAAAAAGGCGCCGCCGCGGCCAATCTGCTCACCACTGTGAAGAACACGTCGTCCACAGCCAACCTGCCAGCTCTCTCTTTTTTAGTGCCACCAAAGCCTGAAAAAGAGCCTGAACAGACACAATGGCTTTTCTCGGCTATGAATTCACGCCGACCCCTGCTGCAGCTCCTCCGCCAGCACCTTCCACCGAGTCTGGTGTGAGAACCACTGCTGTGAGTGCGCCCCCCCCCCTTCTCCTCCTACACCCCATGATAACTGGGTTGGCCTGTATCGCTTCATTTGAGCACGTACTAACAATATCTCCAGTTTCCAGCTATTAAGAATGCCCCACTTCCAGCTGATGGTCCGGGCTCTAAGCACTTCAACAATTACCTTGTAGTTGGACTCATCCTTGGTATCCCATACTATCTTAAGTACAAGCTCGGTGGTGGATGGAAGACTTGGTTGTTCTTCATCCTTGTGCTTGGGCTGCCGATCTTGATGGCATACTGGACTTTGGCCTCCACCTACTCTCCAAGGTTGAACGAGAAGGCCAAGTTCCCAAACAAGGGCGTTGAACACTACTTGGAGTTCCACGATGAGGGTCTTAAGAAGAGGTACTCTGGCCAGAACAAGATCCCAATTGAAACTTTCCACGAGCTGTACTTTGCCAACAAGGTCTCCTTTAAGGGCGATGCCTTGGACGTCCTGGAGTATAGACATGACTGGGCGCAGTTCTCCTTCACACTCTCCTTGTTCAAGTTCTTTTTGCTGGGAATGATCCCAGAGGTTATCATGCACACCAGATCCCAGGATGAGGAGCAAGTTCGTGACCATTATGACCGTGGTGATGACTTCTACACTTGGTTCTTGGGCTCCAGAATGATCTACACTTCCGGTGTCATCTCTGATATTGAGAAAGAGGAGACTCTAGAACAATTGCAAGACAACAAGTTGAAAGTTGTTTGCGACAAAATTGACCTCAAAGAAGGTGAAAGATTGCTTGATCTCGGCTGTGGTTGGGGTACTCTAGCTACTTATGCCTCCAAGCTTTATGGTGCTCAAGTAACTGGTATAACGTTGGGTAGAAACCAGACTAAATGGGGTAACGAAAAGTTGAAACTACAAGGTATTTCTTCCTCTCAGTCCGAGATTTTATGTTTGGATTACAGAGACACCCCGGTTCCAGAAGGCAAATACAATAAGATCACTTGTTTGGAGATGGCTGAGCACGTTGGTATTAGAAAATTCGGCTCTTTCTTGCAACAAGTCTACGACATGTTGGATGACGATGGTTTGTTCTTTTTGCAATACGCTGGTCTTAGAAAATCATGGCAATACGAGGACCTTATCTGGGGTTTGTTCATGAACAAGTATATTTTCCCAGGTGCTGATGCTTCTACTCCTTTGGACTTTGTGGTCTCTGCTTTGGAAGGTACTGGATTTGAAGTTGTCTCCATTGATAACATTGGTGTTCATTACTCCGCTACTTTGTGGAGATGGTACAGAAACTGGATGGGAAACAAGGATAAGGTGGTTAACAAATACGGTATTAGATGGTTCAGAATTTGGGAATTCTTCCTTGCTTCTTCTACTATTATCTCCAGACAAGGCTCAGCCACTTGCTATCAAATCCTGTTGAGAAAGAACATCAACTCTTACCACAGAATTGAATACGTTCCAAAGCAGAAGGGTATCTTGACTCCGATCTTTGAGGGTGTCCAGAACTGGTTCAAGTAATTCCGGCGTCCGACAACCACTATAAATCAATAAAGATGGGTGCGGGGGAGCAATTTACTTTTGCCTCTTTTGTTAGCTGGAAAGAAAAAAAATCTTGTCACTTTCATATTATGTAATGCTCATTAAATCGTACAATACTTTGGAAATGGTAATAAAAGCACATAGCGTTGTATTAGATATAAATTCATTCAAAAAAGCAAAGCAAATGCATAGTCGTTAATGAGTAGACACCGGTAACTGATGATTTTGATTTTGGTTTCGGTCTTGGTTTTGATTCTGGTTTTGATTCTGGTTTTGATTCTGGTTTTGATTCTGGTTTTGATTCTGATTCGGACGATGAATGCTGTGATGATTATGACTGTTGCCATGATTCAAATTAGCATTTCTAGGTGATGGACTTTTTGGCCTAATGTTTTCGATCTCCTGGAGTTGCGGTACATTAGCACCAATGGATGCAATTTCATTCTTGTAACGATTCGGCTCAAAGTTATCAATGACAATATCTGGACTCATAATCACCCATCCGCGTCTTGGACGAACCGGATTCTCATAACCAGCTCTTGAGGGGATAATATGTAGTCTCCTTGTGGCACTGCTGAAATTTTCAGCAACTTTATAAATATGATTTGGAACAACGATGTTTTTGTTCTCTTCTTCTGGACTGTCAATCTTGAGATCTGTATCAACGTTACAATGGATGAGATGACCATCCGTGGATCTTCTCACTGTTCCGGTGATACACATCCAGCAATGCCATTGCATGCTCTCAAACAGAGAAGTCTCATCCTTAAACCCATCTCCTGGGTAATATTTGGAATCCTTGTTCACAGGAACAAATACAAGTTCCTCGGATCTTCTAAATTTCTTAGCCCAACTTTCAGAGTTCAACAAACCAGTAAGTTCATTGATCTTCTTCACTGAAGCCCAAACAAAGAGAAATCCGGGCTTGGAGCAAAGTCTCTCCAATGGCAGTTGTGTTAACAACGGAAAGATGAATTGGTTTTCTGTTAAAGCACCAATCATAATGACATCAAACACCAGCCTGTCCTTTACAATCCACTTGTTCAGAGTTGGGACCATATCATCAAGATCAACACGACAACCATATGGGGTACAAGCATACTTTTCAGTCTGGGTCTCTTTAAGTTCAAACAGTCTCTGTAATTTGGGATATCCTTCTACCGGATTCTTGACGTTTCTTACGTTCTTGGTTGGCAGCTCTCCGCTGTGGATATAGTGATTCGAATAATCATTGTCCTTGAACTTTTTCGCAGATCGGTCATTAGGGTAGCTGCTTTTTTTGGTGACAGAGCTCTGTGGGTGGATATGGGGTTTGCTATCCCTCACTCTCTGGCCCCAGGTCGGCGGCCCCTTCTTTAGGCTAGAAATGGACGAAGCCACACGATTGTACAACTGATCATCTGTCGTAACTGGAGAACTTGAAGAAACCTCGCTCCAGATGGACGCTGGGGCAGCGGTAGCGGGAAGTACTGAAGCCGGGCCAGGTAGCTGTGAATGGAGTGGATCATAGCAGTTGGTGAAACCCTGAGAGAGCCTGTTATTAGCCATACTCGCTCCAGTTTGTTGCCTTGTAGCAGAGCCCACCTCAACTGCCGCACCACTCTGTGACCACCTGTTGTACTCGTGGCGTCTTATATTCGGAATCCCAGAGGTGTTCATCTTCCCTGGTTGCGGTGGTGTGTGTGATCTCATTTAAAGTCAGTGCCTCTTCGCCGAATGTGTGGCAGGTCCGTGCGCCTCTTTATAGGCCCCTGCAGCAAGAAATGTCTTGTGTAAGATGTGTGTCTCAGCTTCCTCCAACAATGGACGATACTTCAAATACAGCACTGTCGATATACCCTTCTTCAGAAACGAACAGCGGCGAAACACATAAATTGTTTCATGTGCGAAGAACGCGCGGAGTAGTGAGGCGCGTCGCAGGGCTCGCGCAGAGTATGTGATGTACGGGTTATTTTTTGGTGATAAAGCTGAGCTATTGTCTACGCCACAAAAGTGTTTTACACGCTCTCCATAAAAACGGATGGGTGTTACAGAGGCGTAAAGCGATTGTTTCTGATTAAGGGCAAGAGTGTACGAAGGGATGGCCACAGACGCGTTGTATGGCTTCTGGCCCAGCTCTGCGCAGATCAAGGATAAGTACCAGACGCTCAAGGAGAAGGCCCATACCTCCAGCGGAAGTCCTGGGGCTGCCGACCTAAAATTTGAGCTGGCATTGACCAGGTTGCAAGGCCAACTTGTGAACCATTACACTAATGTTTGTGACTGATACCGCTGAATTCAAGTGCTTACCATGTATTGCTATGCGCAGAGAACTAACATGCTGGGCTGAAGACAAGGAGAAGTATGCCACTTGATGACGAGTTTCGCTTCACTGTTCACGAGATTTACATTCTGATATTGAAAGACGAGTGCAAAGTATTTGCTCTCTTCCAGCATGATGTCTTGCTTCTTTTGGCTCGCTTGGACATATGTCTTGTTCCGTCTCTTGCAACTGCTGACTTCATTGGAATCTTTGACCTGTTATTGTCGGAGATCACCAAGCGTTATGACGACTATTCAGTAGAGTTTGAGTCTGTTCTTCAGCGGACAAGTAAGATAATGGGTGTGTTTCTCATTGGATGTCTCAAGTATAGCCTGTTGTCCCTTCAGAAGATGGAGCAGATATGCTCTTTTGTTCTCAAGTTGACGCAGTATTATTTGACTTTGACGGAGTTGGTGGAGTATTGGTTTACGACCGCGTTGAAAGAGCCTGATATAATGTATGAGATTACCCAGAAATCTCTCCAGGTCAACTGTTTTCCAATTTATGAATTGACACGAGACTTTTTGTTCATGGAGGAAAAGTTGGCCAAGCCGGCGAAGGATACACTTCTTCATATTATCTTGATATCGTGTTTTTCCCCAAGCTTACAGCAATGGGTCTTGCAAAGTGATTTCCCCAATATCATTCTGACTGGCTTGCTCTCGTGCTTCAATCAAATCTGCTACAGTGACTCAATAGTGACGAAAGTGGGTGTCTCTATTGACGAGGTAGTGCAGTCTAATCCATCCTTCTGCGAGTTTGACGAGTTTATGAAGTTCTTCATGAATCTCATCTCTTATTCAAGTGATGATTCTGTGAAAATTGCATTTTTAAACGGCTTCCATACGCGCTTTATGATTCCAGTCCTCGAATATTTCTCTGGTGAAACCCAACACCATAGCAACGTGTTCGTTCTTTTTACGTACACCCTTGAGAGGCTCATTCTTCCATCTGAGTCCCACAGATGTACATGCACGCTCATAATTGGGTTTCTACTCGATAAATACTTCGATCCCCACAATTCGGAGCACTACATCGTTGATCTCTATGTGAACACCTTACTTGATTACCGAGACTGCTATTCTGTGATCCCGACCTTTAAGTTGTTGAGCATTCTTTCCAGAGCAAACTCACCGGAACTTCTTAAGGCTGTTCTGTTCACAGAGCCTATTGATGGCCTAAGACAGCACCCTGACAGTCTCAACGCTCTTGCATCCAGAGCTAGGTCGCTCATTTCTACTGATTCCGAACTTTCTGGTTTACTTGTGAGTTCTCTGGAAGTATTCTTTGCCAAATTACGATCACAACAGGCATTGTTGAACGATCCAAAAATCCTAATAATGTTTGACACATCTTCGATCCTTGGATCTATTGTTTGTATCGAATTCTACGGATTTTTTACGCAGGGTATTGCTGTTAATGAACAGCTTACATGGATGATCATGGACTTGGTTTCAGCCAATTGTGGCTACGTGGTGAACCTTTTGTGTGATGATTCGGAACAAAACGTATTTGCGGAAATATTGGAGTATCTCTGGCGCTGTTACACAGAATACAGCTTCAAGCTTCGTCAAGGATATGAACAGATACATTCAGTACGACCTGGTTCAGCATTATTGGCTCAACTTCGAAGCTTAAGTCCTTTGGCTCAAGAGAGACTTCAATACAAAGAACAAGCGGCAAAAGCTATGATACCCCCGTTATTGCTTCAACAAAATGTTGATTTATTCGGCACCCTCTGCATCAGATTGTACGCTCTGCAGCGTGCAAGCTTCACACTTCACAAAGTAAGATATGGGCTGATTACAGGCTAATGAAGCTACATTAAAGACTCTTACCATATACAAAATATTGATTGTTAGATATATTATCAGTATGTTGTATACCAATACCCAATTGATGGTATTCCTTCACCATTTTCAAAAATGCCAAATCAAAATCATAACATAACCCTTAAAAACACCCATAAAACCTGTAAAAAACAGAAAAAACTTAGCAATATGTTAATGTACAAATAGCACTTTGCAATTCGAATTGAAATTTCAGTGCTCTGGATATCTGTGTGTGTGTGTGTGTGTATAGTCAAAAGTTCATCAGTAGCAGCCATAAAGACGGCCCTTTTCCAACTCTTCAATTGTAGACTCGATAACATCATCATCATCATCATCTTCAACAAGTTCAATTGTAGCATACTTGATCAAGTCCCATCTCTTCCAGAAGTCCATAGCTTCTTCGGCTTGGTCACCTTCCAAGTAATCTTGAAGGTAATATTTAGCCTTAAGCAGACGATCCTTCAATTGTTGGAGCTTAACACTGCTTGGTTGACCGCTAACCTTTTTCGACTCAACTTCGCTTTCATATTCAGTCAAGTTAGTGCCGGCAGATTTATATCCTTCTTCGACATCCTCGTCATCTTCCTCCTCGTCATCTTCATTCTCGGACAAGCCAAGTGAGGCTGGTGTATTTGGAATGTAGTCGACAGTATTGTAAACTTCATCCTCCGCATAAGAAGTGGCGTCGCAATAGCGAGCCCAAGCCTCATCAATGGCGGAAACCAAGTACTCAAAACAGCGGTTTCTTGCGATACGATCGCACTCAGCAGGAGTCCTCTTCGTACAAGATTTGGAGTCACTTGCAAAGGAGCTCACTTGAGAATCACGGCGTGGTGCAGCCTCAAAAGGCATCTCAACAGACCATTTCTGGCCTGGAGAGGCAGCAGTCGAGGACGGCAAGGGGCCATTATCCAACTCCTTTTCAGCTCTCTTCTCATTTTCATCGTCATCGTCAATGTCGCTGTACTGAGAAATGGCAACGTTCAACTTGTCATCAGCCAACGATAGCGACTGTTTTCTCAAAGAAAAGGCTCTTTTCCGAGCCCTTCTTTGGTTGTTGAGATAGCAGGAGTCGTTCTCCGAGTCATCATCATCCTCGGAGGAAGAGGAAAACAGCGCAGCAACAGAAGCCGAGTTGCGTCTGCTCCAGGAGGGAGCAAGACACACACGCTTGTTCTGCACAAACGACACCGACTGGCTTATGCTGAAAGACTTGGAGTGCTTCAAGGCACTTGGCTTTGTGCAGGACATCGTGGTGTGGGTAAGTAGAAAGTGTGGTGTACGGGTGTCGCGAACTCTTCTGTCAGAAGGATTGCCAAATGAGGAAAAGTGGCGAAAACGCGGAAAGGACACGGTGGTGTGTTCAGCTGAGCAGCGCAATGAAGGCGTCAGGCCGGAACGGGGTTGGCGGTCGTTGCAAACGGAGAGGGAGAGTGAGAGCTCAACGGGTGGGAGAACCAGCTCGGGGCGTAGAGGGCACTTGGTCTCTGTGTGTGGCGGCCTGTCGAGAGCGGCGAGGCGGTATGTGAGTGTTATGTGGTGGGTTTTGTGGTGCGCGGTTGTCGAGGGTTGCACGGGCGGAATGGGCGGGAAAGGGTGCCTGTGCCGGGGGAAGGTTGGTGTCTGTGCTGCTGGTTGTGGGCAGGCGCGGGCGTTTTGCTGAGGTGAGAAGTTTTGGAAAAAATGCGGATTGGCAGAAGTTTTTGTAGCAACGAGAGGTTTTAACTGCCGAGGGCGCGAAAACGGGCTGTGATTGGCCACGGCGGCGTGGGCACCACGGCAACTGGGGCGGGTAACGGCTAAGGTCCTGGTTCGCGCAGAATCCGTTGCTAGGGGGTCGAGGCAACCGTGGCAGTGGCTGGGTGCGCTGGCGCTGGGCTACTCTCTTGTGGGGCCAGAATGCGGGCAAATTTTGTACTGCAAAGCAGGCTGAAAATTTGCCAGCAGAGAGCTCAGCATCGTGTCGTCTATATTCCAGGGTCTGGTGATGCTTCCTTGATGGGAACATGCCCAAAAGGCCGTGTTTCTGAGAGGTATCTGCTTGCCACCGTCGCCACCGCGGTTCGGCCCCTATTTTTCTTGCGCAAATTTGGCTTCTAGAAGTTTCGCACGTCCTGATTAGGAAAATATTTCGCAAGGTTTTTCGCCAATGCGTGCCTGTAGCCAGAAAAGGTTGTCACATCGCTGTTTCAAACGGAGCGGAAGGGCTGTGGTATGTGCCGCCAACGGCTGGCAAACAGGCACGAAATGTTTCGAATGTGCTTGCCATCGAATGTGCAGACATCGATTGTAGACTGCGCCCTCAAGCCAAAATTTGGCTTCGCTGTTCGCACTGAGTGGGCAACCGCGAACAACGAACTCCGGGGGCAGCGCAGCTGGCTGAAAAAAAAAATTGGCTCCTCACAAACTTGGATTCGTGTTGGAGTTGAGAATCTGAAGGAAATCAAAGAGGCAAAGATGTTGATGGGTCCCCTGAACAGGGTTGTATGTCTTTGCGTCATTTGTTTTGTCTCCCTAGACGGATGAGATGACTGAGGCTTAGCGGGAACTTTTGTCCGCCGCCATTCAAGTTGAAGGTTCATCTTTATGTCATCGAAGGATCCACTTTTGCACCGCATGTCTTAAGTCAATCGGCTATGCTTTGGAGTTTCCATGGCACAAGACGTCGTTTTGATGTGTCTTTATGCGAAGATCAAACCTAGTTCAACTTTCCGAATGGAGCTGTGCTTTGAACCTCCGCGTTCACACACCATGCTGCTACCCCAGAGCATCAACCATTATGCGTTCTGCATGATATCTGATCTCTACTTTTTTGTCGTGGGTCTCCATGGAGTTCTCCATTCAAACCAGTTTTGACCCTCTGGTCCGGTATTTAGAAGGGTTTGGGAAACTCTGCGTTCTGTATGATTTCTGATTCGCCCTTTGTTTGACAATGCTGACCGTCTAAGGGGGGTCAGCCCACAAGATTCAAGGCGTTTATACGCCAATCATTCTATGAAGATGTGGATGGAAAGTCAACTTACATTTATAATCGATATGTCTGAGCTAATTCCATCTTCATTGATTTCCAAGTAGTAGTGACTTGGTGATAGACCCTGGATGACGCTCTCACTCACTTTGTTCTTCTAGCTTTAGCTAGGGTCATGAGTTTTCGCTTCAGCTGTCTCTTGAGTTAACATGATAACATTATTTATTGGGATATTTGTCTCGAAAGCCATATTCCAGGACGGACTAGAGAAGACCCCCTGTTGGGCCTTATTCAATTGGGGCAGTCAGCTCTGTAAGTCTTTAGCTTTCGTAGCCACACAAGATACTTGGAAGGGGTTTGAAGCGCCCAATTTTGATGAAGGCTCTGGGGTGGGAAGCTTTGACGTTAAATTAGTACTTACTGAAATCACCTCATCAGCATTGAGTGTATGGTGTCCAGAGTACGACCGTGAAGAATTAAAAATTCCCTTCAGGGAAACTTCACCATCCAGGGAATTGGCGAGGCATCAGCAATGGTTTTTTAAGGAGCCTCAAACTGTAATGGTTTGTCATATGGCTTCCTAGTTCTACTATTGTGAGAAAATATTTAGACGAATTGAATCGATGGATGACACAAAACCTATCAGTGAACTTTTTTATTCATATCCTTAAGTTACACAGAAAGGACGACAGTCAGAGAGCCTTTGAGAGCTCCTGTTTATACGGTGCCCCTTGTGAAGCTTTGCTCAAACGAAAATGGATCAGCATTGACTCGCTTAAATGAGAGAGCCTAAAGACGTTGTCTATCGCCTGAATACCGGCTTCTAATATTCAGCCGGGGGAGGGGGTACAGTAGTGATGTAAGTCGGAGATCTCCGCTTATCTAAAAGCACAATTCAAGCGCAGCATTTCGGCCTCCTTACATTACAAGTAACAAAAAATTCCTCTAAATTGGAAAGAGAAAAAACTGTAACTCATATCACATTAAATTTGAAAAAACTAAATATCGTAAAAAAAAGCAGTCCTTTGCTTATTGTAGTGGCGTTTCAGTTGGCTTTCTGCTGTCCTTGAGGTTCGATTTGAAACGGCTTCATCTGCAAAATATGACTAGGTGTTCAGTCAGACGGCACCATAACCACTGGAAACACGACTGAAACCAGATTCAGAGATCGGATTCTGGGAAATAATGTAAAGAGCATGGATTAAACCAGGCAAGAAACCAAGGAGACAGAGTAAGATGTTGATGAGAACTAGAAATGTGGGGTTAGTATGTTGCTCAGGCAAAGGCTGTAACAAACACCAGACAAATGTATCTATTGAATGGATACATAATAATTAGAGCCCTTGAAACAGATTACCTCTAACTACCCTATTTTTCTACAGGGAGAGTGCTGTGTGTGCCTGTTATATGGTTCACTTACAATCTGATGAGAAGAAGCCCTTCTTGACAAAGACAGGGACAGGTGGTAGGAAGAAGGCCACGAAGACCAAGAACCAATCTTTAGCGTGCATATTTGAGAGTTCTGAAATTTGGAGTACTCAAGAGCTTGAAATTAACCAGTTAGAGATGCGTGGGAAAAGGAAAAAAGCGGCCAAAATAATTAAGTTGCTGTTAAATCTGGTGACAGTGAGAGCAGAGCCTATTGGCACGTCCATAAGTGGCAGCCCGGGGAAATGCGATGTAAAAAAAGGTCCTACCCGGATTCGAACCGGGGTTATTCGGATCAGAACCGAAGGTGATGACCACTACACTATAGAACCATCTTCGAAAGCCAAAAACCAGTCTACCGTATTACCAAGTTCGGAGAATTGCGCTCTCGATTAATTTTTCCATTTTAAGGACCCGCCTGCCCCAATTCGGCTGGTCCTTGCCAAAACAGACACACACACACTAACTTATAGGCTGCTGATTGCGGCTTTCTGTCTCTGGAGGGCTGCACCACTACTTTTTTGCGACGATTGAGCTTGCAAAAAGTTCTGCATGTCCGCACTAGCGCTTGAAGAGCTGTCCTCACCTCATCTGCGCCTTAAATAGATCGTATGTGCCAGCGTTCTAGACCTTGGTATTTGACCCCATGTTTGTGATCTTGAGGGTTAAAGCAGTTGGCTGATTTCCATTCAGTTTCTAAGGAGTGAGACGCGTCCTTAAAAGGATCACCAAGACGCGTACTAGAGGGTTCGCGTACCTGACAAACAGGAGCGAAATGATACGCGTTGCCTGAAACATCAAGCCTGTGCGCCGAAGATCAGTAATAACCAACGATAGGTTTGGTTGAAGTCTATTTAAGGATTTCAAAACTCTACACGGGGGACTGAGCAATAAACTCTTGTGGATGGCCACACTATTCTTGATTAACATAGCGCCTCTAGGTTTGAAATCTTGAGCAGTAGGCACCCGCTTCGGCCTACCGCGCATACAATGAGACATCG
>JAKTVL010000017.1:0-139787 GCA_030557175.1 Petasospora japonica
AGCGATCCCAGTGACTTGCCTGTTTTGTCCGGGATTGCACTTCCGTCCGTGCCATGCAGGCCTAATCGCGCGTTCAGCTCTATAGGAAGAACGCCACACAATTTGCAAAGCGAGGGCCTGAACTGCGTTTGAAAATAGACACTATGGGAAAAGGGACATCCGCTTGAGATCAATGGCACCAAGCGTAAATTGAGAGAATGACTATCACGGCGGCCGTTCAGCATACTCTCAGTTGTGTAACTCAGGTCGCGGTGGGTAAGGAGATGTATGCTTACTGTGGGAGGACGCGCGGATCGCCAATCTATATATATATATCAAAATAGTAAACGCAATTCCATAATAGTTAGGAGAGAGTTTGAATACTTTATCGTTTATCGACGAATTTGGGTACTACTATGAGGAAGTAAGCCCTTTCAAATTTGGCTGGTTAATTTTAATTTTGCTCAAGTTATCTACAAAATCAACACGTCAATCCGTAGAACGAACTTTGCCTTTCCGATCTCGAAACCTAATTCTATTCTGAATCCTGTTTTCACGCCAAGAAAAAATTCTAGTGCCATTCTCAGGACCTACCCTAACCAGGAAACCTCATGTCTCCAATCAAAGAAGCTGTGCCATACCTATTCTACTTCTACTCGTAATCTCTCCACACCCAAACATCGAACAAGCAGTCCGCATATGGTGTCTGGATGTTTTCTTACACAGAGTCCGCGCCCATAGCTGGTTCGAGTCAGGAGCACTGCTACATCTTCTTGATTTGTTCGTTTGCATCCACTTAGTTCCCCTACATAACGTTACTATGCCATAGATGCAAACCGCATCCAATGCAGCGATGTGAGAAGCTAACCGGAAGAGGTGGGCTGTGCGCATGTACCGTCTCATTGAGTCTCGTTGTCCTATCGTGTGAGCCGTTTGTTCTGTGCGCTGCGTAAAACCGGGCCCGGGGAAGGAGTGGGCTCACTACCGCAGTGAGCTGATCTGGACGTGAACCGCATCAATGAGAGCACAGCCAGAGGAACAACGTGAAATGTGAATTGCCATACAGTCCAGGTTTTGTCCCTATCCGGTTTTTTTTTTGGCCCGTCTGAAGCGGTTTGCAAGACGTTAGGAGGGAGGCCCAGGGGCGTAGAAGTGTCGGCCGCTCTTTAAGAGTGGCACTACGCGTGATACGTGGGGGATTTCCACCGCTGCTGCTAACACGATAACTTCAACTACAACAGGGGCCACGATGAACCGGAGAGCGAATGTAGGACTGAGCGAACAGTGTCCTACGTGCCCCGCCTCCAAGTTTGCTCACTTTCGCAGGGCGCGTGCAGTGGTGTGTCCCGCAGCTAAGTCTCTTGCATATTACTCCCCAATGATTGCTATCACCGCTTTTATAAAACCCGTCCCAGCGCCCCTGGAACTTTCTGCCGTCTCTTCACCACCGCACTGCAAGCCCGTCGACTGCACACCGAGTACATTTCAAGTGCCCTGTCAATCCCCGTTTAGTTAATTATCAGACCATGAGGTATGTCCCACCTGCAAGCTTTCTTTGCGCACCGTTCTTAGAATCCCCCTTGAAACTAACAAAGAGGCTCGCAGTTACGCAGAGGCTGCTAGCCAGGCACAGAAGGCTGTGGAGAAGGATGTCAGCAAAGTAGAAGCTGAAGCTGAGAAGCAATCAGGGAACTTGGAGAAGAAGGCGGGCGAGCTCAAGGCTGCCGCCGCTGATGCGACAGACAAGGCCAGCAAGAAGGCCAAGGAGATCAGCAAAGACATCAAGAAGGCTGAACAGGACACTGCGGACAAGATCAAGAAGGAGTACGAGGAAAAAAAGGGTCCTATCATAGACTTCTTCAAGGCCATTGGTGCAAAGATCTCTGACGCGGCTGCATATGTCGTTTCCTCTACAAAGAGCGCATCCGCCACTGCATACGATGAGCTTCAAAACCCCGTCGTGGCCACACAAGCTGTTGTTACCCTTGGTGGTATTGTGGGACTGGCTTATGGAATCAATAAGCGTGCAAGAATCTTTAGATTCAAGTCTGACCAAGAGATCACAGCCATTCTTGCTGGACTTGTCGGGCTCGTTGTGCTTGATGGATTCCTCTTCACCAAGAACTATCCAAAGTATGACAAGAAGGGTTTGAAGTAAATGGAGAACATGTTCCTTTTAAACGCATCATGATTCAAATGACTCCTGAGACATTGATATTATTCTTCCTATGACCTTCTGCTAACTACAAGACTGTTTGTTCACCTTTTATATCTGCGAGTGAGCAATTGAATGTGACTTTGACATAGATCTGTGAGCGTGGAGCCCGCGTAGTAGCTGCTTAACACGTTGTGCACCTCCCCAATAAAACAGCTAGACTTTACCCTGATTCACTCATTTCACTATCCTTAATGACCTTGAGCTATCTTCCCTTGAAACTCCTTGAAGAAGGAACTCCCCGCGTTGAAGATAAGAGCAACCAACAGAATTATCTCCGGGATCCGATTCTTTCTTGCTGCCCTGAATATTTGCACGTGACATTTAAGAAGTAGCCCTAACATCCCAACACCTTTTTTTTTCGCCGTCCGCAATCGCGAGCCTCTTGCAGTGGAAAAAAAAACAAGAGCGGGCCTCCCAACTTGCGTATATACGCAGAACTCTTAGAAGAGCTAACGCATCGTCGATTGAAAGTTACCCCCATCAACTTTCCGTGATCAATCCCGACGTATTCAAAACTATAAAAATGTCTGCTCCAGAGGCTCCAAGAAGAGGTGGTTTCGGTGGTCGTAACAGAGGCCGTCAAGGTAGAAGAGGTGGTAGAAGAGACGCTGAGGAGAAGGGTTGGGTCCCAGTCACCAAGCTCGGTAGACTTGTGAAGGCTGGTAAGATCTCCACTATTGAGGAGATCTTCCTCCACTCCCTTCCAGTCAAGGAGTTCCAGATCATTGACCAGTTGCTCCCAGAGTTGAAGGATGAGGTTATGAAGATCAAGCCAGTCCAGAAGCAGACCAGAGCCGGTCAGAGAACCAGATTCAAAGCTGTTGTTGTCATTGGTGACTCCAACGGTCACGTTGGTTTGGGTATCAAGACCGCTAAGGAAGTTGCTACCGCCATCAGAGCTGCTATTATCATTGCTAAGCTCTCCATTGTTCCAATCAGAAGAGGTTACTGGGGTACCAACTTGGGTGCTCCACACACTGTCGTCTGTAAGACCACTGGTAAGTCTGGTTCCGTCTCTGTTAGATTGATCCCAGCCCCAAGAGGTAAGGACATTGTTGCTTCCCCAGCTGTTAAGAAGCTTTTGCAGTTGGCTGGTGTTGAGGATTGTTACACCTCTTCTTCTGGTTCTACTAGAACTTTGGAGAACACTGTCAAGGCTGCTTTCGTTGCTATTGCCAACACTTACGGTTTCTTGACCCCAGACTTGTGGAAGGAGCAGCCATTGCCAGTCTCCCCATTGGATGTTTACGCCGACGAGGCTGCTGCTTCCAAGAAGGCTTACTAAATTTATTCGCTTTAGTGTGTGTATAATCTTTAATGCCTTTTTCCTGTAACACTTTTTGAGCATTCTAGTCTTCCCTAATTTCTAGTTGCCCATTCTAGTTAGTCATTCTATGGTCGCGGTGTTGAATGGGGCCTTTACTGGTCCCGCCTCATCTTGATGGAGTCTCTAGCGTACAATCTTGAAAATACAAGGTCGCTTATAACATCTACAGGCACGTAAACAACCAATATATAAACCCTTTTTCAAAACCAAGGGCGAGGGAAACAAAATGCATGAAATGTAATATACACAGTTTATAACAAGATAGTTCTCCCTCATTAAAGAAACGCTCTAGAACTTTTTGCATCCAATGTATTGTCTCGTCTCAGCTTCTCCTTCTTCGTTTTCTTATATTAGAGCACAACTCCCGTCTATGACACAATCTGAATCGAATAGAAAACTTCAAACGTGGAAAAAAAGCTCTGATAGTTCATCCTTCTTGTGGTGGAGCTTGTTCAAGAACTTCGTGATCTGGAACTGCAAACTGTCTCTCATTAGTCTTTGTCCATGACAGAGACTTCGCAGTAATGACGCCAGCAAGAGGCGGCTTACCATTTGGATGTTTAAACAAACAATTTGGGTTTTTGCATCCGTCGCCAAAACGACAATCCTCGTTGATTGGATGGCTGAAATAACAGTCAATTCTTGTGCAATTCGAACCTTCACGACAGACAACTTTTGTTGTTGCATGGCGGAATTTGCAAAAGCGGTTTGTACAATTCTGACCAAATTTACATGGCTCCAATGATCTTTCCTGAGCTGGCTTTGGTTGAACTGCCGATTTCACTTCTTTAATCTTGGAGAGTGAGGAATGAGCTCTTGTGCAAGTAGGATCAGCACACCCTAGGTTTGCAGGACACCATTCAAATGTGATAACCTTAGCATCTTCATTAGCAGGTGTAGGATGACCATATTGGCATTGCTGGTTTGTACAAAGCACACCAAACTTACACAAGACGATTCCAGTGGCGGACTGGGCGTATTGAATTTCTCTTTGGTTCTTCTTTTCAATATACTGTTGTTTTGTCTTCTCTAGTTCTGCCATAAGTTCGACATCTTCAGTAGGGTGTAAGTAGCTGCATGTCCCCGGAGCATTTGGACAGTGCCCATTCAAGAAATTGAAACAAGGCTTTGTTGGATGAGCGAAATCACAATCTCTATTTGGACAATGTGGGAATTGCTGGCAACGACCCTTCTTCTTAATTTGGCCTCTGGAGTTAACAAACGTGTCAGACCCAGCTTCAGCGGACAATGACAATGCCTTCTGCAGGGCATCTGTGTTTCTTAATGCAAATGATCTTGGTCCGTTCATGAATTTTCCGCCTCTACCGTTCTTCTGAATACCACGTTGGGCATAGGCCGCTGGCTTTGTAGGGAGTGCTCGAATCAACTCTTGTGGGGAAGAAGGCTCAGGCTGCACCGTGGATACCTCGGATGACTGTGGAAGTACTTGTGAGAGTTGTGGGGGCTGTTGCTGCTGTTGCTGCGGTGGTGTCTCTGTCGATGTCTGTGGAGCCGCTGACGCAGGCTGTTGATTCTGCTGATTCCGATAGTCGGCGAGAGCCTTGTAGGCAGCCTCAATGATCCCTGTAAGAGACGAGTGGGAAAAGATGGTTGAAATCTCTGCATATGCCTGCTCTGGCGTTCTGCCGTTGTTGATCAAGAGTACGAGATACTCCGCAACATCGGTGGCGTCGTCTTTCAATTCTGGTACTTGTGCCACCTGTGTGGCGACAAACTTCTCGAGCTCTTTTTGGACATCTGCGGGCAGGGACGCGCTCATTATGGGCAATGTATTCAGTGAATAAACGGGTTATTCCCACGGCGGCAAGGATATATAGAGTACTGGTTTGTTTACATGACTTTGTTGATTACCCGAACATTTTTTCCTTTGGTGGCCGAGGGGAAGATCGCGAAAAGCAAAAGCTAGCATCGCGAAGAGACAGCGGTATGGACCACACAATTATCTTTGTTTATGTTTCTCACAGCGATGGAGCGATGGGGCGATGATAAAGGCAATAGCCAACACGGAGGCAAGGTACATAGGAAGAGGCAAATGGACGGTGGAGAAGGGCTGAGCTATGGCTCAACGGTGGACTTGCTAGTGCAACAGCAACAGTCTCAGCCGCCGCGGCCGCACATTCTGCGGCGGTTTGAATCTTTCGCCAGCATTGATAGTGGGGATAATATCGCCTTTGCCGACATTCTCAGGGGGCTACCTGGCCGGCTGATACGAAGGGGGTCCGTCATCCTTGCTGAGACAGGTGAGAGACGGCGGGCAGGGGTTCGAGGAAGCGACACCTTTGCAGCGCTTGACGAGGAGGCGGAAGATCTAGAGAGACAGCCGCTTATCGGGAGCTCACCGCCTCTCAGCACGTCAAGATTTCGGCGGGTAATTACAGCATGCAGCAGTGTGAGAGACTGGTTGGTCATCAAAAATTATCACCAGGTGCTAAAGGGCTCATTGGCATACATTTTGGCGTCGCTGGCAGTGTACAACAGCACCCTCTCGACGCTGCTGGGGAAAAGCGATAGCAAACATGTTGTGGCGACCGTGGCGGTTTACTTCCACCCATCACGAACTTTCGGGTCAATGCACCAATCCTTGATCTTTGTGGTCACATCCTTGCTGTTCAGTTTTACTGTGTCGCTGCTGTCAACTGGAATTGCCAGTGAGGTTTACCGTCAGGGACACTCATATATCAGTGCCTTCGTCAATCTCACATTCGCCTCGGTATCGCTCGGATTCATTGCCTACGTGAAGCAGAAGATGGGTATCCAGACCTTCAATGTCGCCTGCAACCTGTGCTCTATCTTTCTGATTTCTGCTATCGTCAAGGAAGGAGCCCTGGACAGCGACAGCATACCAATCAATAGATTCATTTCGTTGTTCAAAATTGTCATTTTGGGATGCTCCATCTCAGTCCTCATCTGCTACGCAATCATGCCCTCATCTGCCGTGAAAAATCTCAAGAAGGATCTCAACGAGAGCTGCTCTCTCATGTCTGGATATTTGTCACAAATTGAAACGTCATTCATCAACAATCGCAGTACAAAGGCTGATGATCAGATGTCCAAACTAGGCTCTCAAATTGTGAAAAATGCGACAACTTTGAAAACGGATTTGGAAGAGGCCAAATATGAACTACTCTTAGTTGGGAAAGAGGAGGAATACAGATCGTTTGTTAAGATTGTGCGGTCTGTTCAATTGATGAAATCACAACTCGGCGGCTTAAAGCAATCTGCTGATATGCAGTGGGAAACATTACACGAGGAAGAAAAATCAAGATCAAGTACAGCATCTGTAAATACTTTGGAGTCAATTCATACACAGAGATTCGTACCTGTTAAGCCATCGTTACTTCCATCTGATTCTATAATGACATTGGATGAAATGGCTGCATTGAATTCTAAACAGCTTTTTGATTTGTTCATTTATTATTTAGGTCCATCTTTAAAGTCATTTTCTTACACAATCCGTGGGGTATTGGATGGAATGCCATTTGAGGAAGTTGGGGACTACTCTTCAAAGGAAACAATTCATTATAGGAATAGTTTAAGACTTGCTTCTGAATTATTCAAAAAGAAATATGAAAAGGCCATCACAAAATTGTATTCACAGAAAATTTTCCAGCTACGAACACCTTTGGAAACTAAGATTGATGAAGAGGAGGTTGCAGCGTGTTGTGGAAACTTTGCTTCGCTATTATCTGAGTACTCAAAAGAATTGGACCATTTCGTTCAGTTATTATCGGAGTACGGCGATATAACAGAGGAGAACCCAAGAGCCTGGTCATGGCTAGCCTTTTGGAAGACGAAAACTAAACATGGTTGTAATGATGATGACACAAAGACTTTACCAGGATTAGATTACGCATTGGAAAACTTAAATTCAACACTTCAAAAGCGCACAGACGCTGCAGACCAACGTGAAAGCTTTGGATACAAGCTCTGGGAGTTTTTCAGCTTCTTTAGGCGCGTTGAAGTCCAGTTTGGCATTAGAGTTGGCATTGGAGCTTTTGCGATGGGATCATTAGCATTTTTGCCACAGACCAAAGAAACTTTCATGCAATGGAGGGGTGAATGGGCCTTGGTGACATACACTATCATCATGAACAAATCCCTTGGTGGCACCACGATGACAGTTAATTGGAGAATCTTGGGTACGTTTCTGGGTGCACTAGGTGCTTACTTCATTTGGACGATTTCAGATGGTGATCCATATGCTCTTTGTATCACTGGGGGTATCTTATCACTCTATTGTTTTAATATCATTTTGAACTGGTCAGATGTCAATGCCTTTGGAAGATTCATTCTGTTGACTTATAACATTACCGCTTTGTACAGTTATAACATGACAAGATCCGAGGATTTGGAAGAAGGTGATACAGATAACCCTATTATTGGAGATATTGCATTTCATAGATTCCTTGGTATTAGTGCAGGTGTTCTTTGGGGGTTGATTATGACTGTTGCCTTTTTACCGTTGACTGCAAGACATCGTTTGAAACGTGGTTTATCAGTCTTATGGCTAAGACTCGGAATCATTTGGAATACTGATCCATTGGAACATAATGAAACAGAATTAATTGGATTAGCGGATCAAAGGGGAGTTGCTCATATAATTAATGAATTGGGAGTAGCTTTGAAGCAAGCGCCAAAGGAGACGAGATTGAAAGGGAAATTTAGAGCTGACATTTATAAGAAGTTATTGGAATCTACTCAAAAGATCATTGATGCCTTTCAAAACATGAACACTATGATCACCATTGATGTACATCTGAATGAGAATGAGCTGAAAGTTTTGAAATTTACCGAAGTTGAAAGGGAAGAACTTCAAAACAGAGTATTCTTAATCTTTTACATGATTTCATCGTCGATTATCTTGGGGATTCCACTACCTTCCAAACCTGCCTCTACAGAGCACTCCAGGGATAGACTAATGGTCAAATTGGGCCAGATGAGACAAGAAGGTGGTTTGACTAACGAAGATTATGTGTTGCTTTATTCGTACATTCTAGTTTCGAATGTCATTGTGAAGGAGTTGAACAAGATTATTGGATATTTGAGTGATCTGTTTGGCATTGTTGATGAAGAAACGTTTGAGATCTAGTGATCAATGGAATGCTCTATATATTCAATGGATAATGTATTTACTGAGCGTTATAGTTGACCCAAGTAGTTATCAACCAACCGTATGAATCTCTGGCTTGTGATCTTTTTTCCTGGTTTGAAGTCCACGGGGGACAGCGGATTCTTCACAATATTCTCAACGTAGATAGTAGAGTAGATGGTCATTAGCACATCCTGGAGAAAGGTTGTGTTCGTATCGCTCAGTATGCAGAATCTAAGTCCTGATGCCGATTCGTAGAAGTGTGCTCTGTATTTGGCGGTGGAGAAGGAGGTGAGGGCATTTTCTGACTCCTGTGTGTCTCCAAGCTTCTTCGCTATCGTACTCAGCGAGAAAAGCGATCCAAACAGTAGTTTTGCGTTATCGTCGTTGCTTTTCGAGTTGATTGTGCCGCTTGGTGTAGATGATCCTGCCGTAGGGTTGAGCACCTGAGTCCATTCCCTGCTGTAGATGCAATTACCTTTAATTGTTAGTGAGCGGTAGCTTGAAGCGGAGCAGAAGAAGGGCAGGGATACAACTTACAGTGCCTGTCGAAAATCCAAAACGAGTATATGACCATGGCTCTGCAAGGCTGATGGAGCTGAAAGCGTCTTAAAGTAGTGTAAAGACATGTAAATACAGGTAAATACACGTAGATTATACCAGACATCCACCGGAAATCAACCAAGTTCGCGGGATGTCCGGGTGACTTTACGGTGCGGAGAAGTCTTCAAAAAGCCGAGAATTCCTTAACTACTTGACAGAAACATGAAGATAAAAACCAGCAGCGCCCCAAAATTATCTCAATTGGGCCATGTTCGCCCACACAACGAAGATGGCAGAGTCACGGATCAGAACCCTTGCACGCCAGATGTCCACACCGCATTATGGTGTTGTCCAGAGTGGGGCCAAGTACACCACGGAGTTCAAGAAGTATTTCGTTCTGCCAAATGGTCAGCTTGGTTCTTTTTTCCATGATGCTCCACTGAACTTGGATGTTGCGAAGAAGACGGTGAATGTGCTTGTGGAGATTCCACGGTGGACCAATGCCAAATTTGAAGTAAGTCATGAGCTGGCGTTCAATCCAATTACTCAGGATACGAAAAAGGGAAAGCTCAGGTTTGTTAAGAACTTGTTCCCTTTCAAAGGGTATATACACAACTACGGTGCCATTCCGCAGACTTGGGACGACCCAACTGTGAAAGATGCTGAGACGGGATGTTATGGCGACAATGACCCAATAGATGTGTGTGAAATTGGCTCCCAGACGGCACAGATTGGGGAGATCATTGAGGCTAAAGTGTTGGGATGTTTGGCTTTAATTGATGAAGGAGAACTGGATTGGAAAGTCATTGCGATCAACCTTAAAGATGATTTGGCTTCTGAATTGAATGACATTGAAGACGTTAGAGCGAAATGTCCTGGTCTTTTAGAAGGCACCTTTAAATGGTTTAGAGATTACAAGATTCCAGATGGGAAGCCGGCCAATGAATTTGGATTCAATGGAGAATTCCTTAACGCTTCGAAGGCCGTTCAAGTTATTCAGCATTCACATGAATCCTGGAAGAAGCTTGTGCAAGGAAATGTTGAGATGGGAAATACCCCATCATTGCAGAATTCCAGCTTGAATGGAACTCCAGGTTATGGGCCAAAGAACTTGAACGAAATTGCTACAAGCGGCTCTCTCCCAGATGCTGAGATCCCAACTGAAGTGGATAAAATCTACTACCTATAGAGACTGGAATGAACAAATGAGCTTGTACATGAATAAATGACGTTAATATTAAAACTATGTGGACACCTCAAGTGGATCATAATCTTGGAGGGTCTTTCTCTTTGTGTATTTCATTCTCGGAGGTACTTCGTTAACGGCGCCATCGAGATCGTATTGAAGTAGTAACCGAGAAACTTCTTTGCGGCGATTGATTGTGTAATCAACTCTTAATTTTTGCATTTCTTTGGTATGATGAGTGGGTCTCATCCTGACCAATCGTAATTTCTCCTTGCTATTGTTGTTGAAATCATCCGCCATATCCTGGGTTACTTCTTCTTCCGGTTCAATGTGTGAATCTGATTCCGATTCTTCCTCAGAATCAATCTTTTGGTCCTCTTCCTCGCTATCCCCTGATTCTTCATCACTCCATTCATTTTCTGTTTGCCTCTCTTTCTCAACAACTCTTGCTTCTTGTTCAACTTTTTCTGCAAAATGCCTTGCCTCACTTCCAAAAATATTATCCATTCTTTTCAAGAAGAGTCTTCCTTTAAATCCTGAAGCAGATATGACATCACTCCAATTGTATATAGCAACGTTTCTGGATGTGACTGAAGTAGAATCTCCAAGTTTATTCATCAATCGGTGTAAATTGGTTAAAACCATCTCGTAGACTCTTTCAGGGACCTCAACATCATCAATAGCAACCTGCATGACTCCAGTCTTATGAATGCTATTATGAATTTTTCGTTTGAATAACCTTTCCACCTCCAATTTGAGAACTTCAGCAGGATCTGATCGTTGAGAAACTTGCTGCTCATCTGTTAGTTCTTGCTCTTCAACGGTGTGTTCATCCTCCTCCTCCTCCTCCTCCTCCTCTTCATCATCATCCATTACCTCTTGTGGAATAAACTCAGAACTTTTGAACTTTTTTTTTCTCACAAATCTATTCGTTATTTGTTGCCTTCTCTTTTGTGGTTTATCATGATCCATGGATTCAATCGTCTCTTCATCAAGCGTAAATTCTTCATTTGGCTCTTGCGCATACATCCTCACAGATCCCATATCAGGGACCTTATCAAAATCTAATGGCCAAGCTCCCCAAGTCTTTTTAGGAAAATTCGGATTGGTTAATCTTAAAAGATGTGTAGAATAAAGATGTACAGCAAGATCCGATTTGTATTCTTCTTCAAATGACTGCAGCAACTTCTTGAGCTCGCGTCGCTCCTCGACCCGTTCACCTGCAGACATGTTTTTGGGAAGGTCATCTTCGTCTGGCATCTTCCTCCTCGCCCTTTCAACCTTTTGAGCAGGATTTAGCAACAGTTTTTGTTGGTTGAGAAGTTGTTCAAAGTAGAAGAGAGAAGGAGATGCAGTTCAAATCACTTCTTGATGTCTCGCGAAACCGTATGACACCGGTAGGGCCACTGAGATGTTGTCGGTCCCATTTATTTATTAATTTACAGCTTTTAGTAAAAAAATTCATTTATGTTCATAAATCAATCGTAAAATAAGAGATCTTTCATTGCAATCCATTTACCTCGGGAAACAAAGAGTCGAGCAACTTATCAAGAATCTCATAGACGAGATTGGTGTTTAGAATCTCATTCTGTAACATATCATGGATTCTTGTACTTGCAGTCTTGGAGCCTGTTTGTCCAACAAATTTAGAAAGCGTATCAGTCATCAAAGTTTCAAGCAGTAGATTAGCTTCTTTTTTGCATTTGAGTTTCTCCCCCAAACTGCGCGGTGTACCACTCTTCATAAACATTCCATCTGGCCAGATGATATCTTGAATCATCTTGAACAATTCGATCATTCGCTCTTCACTGGCAAATACAGTTATCTGGTTTTTGATATGTTTCTCAATTGTCCCCCCTAGCACTTGTTGTAAAACGACAATGATAGCGCGTCCCCTAAGCCAACTATTGCGGCTGTTCAAGGGAAACAGAGCGATGAACAAGTCAGTGATCGGCTTCACAAACGACTTGGTGGCAGTTCTTTCATTCTCGTAACTCTCCAATTCTTTCCTCAGATCCTCCGCTTGAATTTCTCCCCCTCCAGCTTCACTCTGCGGTTCACCTTGATCGTCAATTCGAAGACTTTGGCTGCTCTTATTACTCAAGAGATCAATACTGGAATAAAGTCCGTTATAAATCCTGTTAGCTGCATCTTTGATTTCAAATCTTGTAGAGTCAACCGTAGGGGCAATGGAAGCTCTATAATCATTAGCAGTTAAAAATCTTCTGAATTCTTTATTTTGGCAAACTTTTGGCATTTCCAACAAGTGACAAAGATAACTTTGCAATTGAACTCTTCTATCATCAAGAACGGATTTCTGATGGAACTTCAAAACAATCTTCTTCTTTGGAAAGGCAATGGAATCAACTTCTGGACATTGTTGAATCAAGATCTCATTCAACTTGTAAAACTGACTGTAACGTCTTCCAATTATCCAAGTTGACGGTTCTGCTCCTTCAGTTGTAGCGGCTTTTTCAATCTCAATGAAATAAACAATGAAATCCTTCCCCTTTGAACGGGCTTTGATCCAAGTATTAATCGACACTTTAGTTTTGCCAAATAGACTGTTCTCATTATCCTGAACAATTAATTGCTGTTTGACTAACTCCTTAGACTCAATTTCTCTCTGATAGCTGTTTTTAGATTTTCTCAGAAGTCGAAGCTCACCAGAGTTGTTCGTCAATTCAGCTTTCAAAATCAATGGATCTAACATTTCGCTTTGTTGAGTCAATTTATCAATATCATAATCCAATTGCGCAATCTCATCTTTACAGTTCAAAGTATCATGTGTTAAGGGAAAGAAATCAGTGTCTGGATGTTTATCATCATCCATCATTTCATCAATTCCTTCATCATCAAGATTGTCATCTTCACTATCGTCAAACAAGGGCTTTTGATCTAAAAACCCATCTTCTTCAGAACCAAATAAATCATTCTTTAAAGCATCTGGTGTCTTCTTAGGTAATGATTCAACAGAATCCTCCATACGTGGAGTTGGATGATCTTTGTTTAAGATATCAGTTAATACATGCTCCAATTCGGAAAATCCACCATCAAGAGTAGTTTCATCATCGGCACTTCCTATGGCAGGCGTAATAGTACCGTTTACATCCTGGACATCTTCTGAGATACCTTCAACTTCATTGACAAAAGATTGTTCAAAAGTGTCACTGGATAGCAGTTTTAAAAATAAACTTGATGTTTTGAAATCCAATAAATCACGTTTCTTCATCCTTTCGAAAACTTCCATTTGGAGAATAAGAATTAGCTTTCTCACTCTGAGGTATTTTTCGATAGTTTTCTCGTTCCCATTAACAAACTCTTCAACTTCATTATATACATTTTTATTGATCTTGAGTTCATTCTTATGGAAAAAAGCATTGAAGATCAATACAATATCATCCGCACCGCTAATATCTGCCGAAGGCGCCAATTCTTCTTCATAATCAGGATTCGAAGGGTCCTCGAGGGGATCTTTAATGCCTTGAACTGTGAGCCAGTACTGTAAAAGTGTTGTTCTATTTCTCTGTTCCATAAACTCCATGAAAAACGAAAGTGAGGATGGTGTTTCCAAGATTTGTTTCAAACTCAAGTTCCCAATGAAGGTATCAAAATCATGATAAATCAGTCTGGATTCCTTGTTTATAAATGGAATATGGTTATCTGTAGTGGTATTGGATAGCACGTCAATACGTCGACTAATTCGTTCATCTGCGATATCAAGTCTCTTTGTGTACTTTAGGAATTTGTCTGATTTGGAATGAATTGTCTTAGTTCTGTTCTTTTGCATACCAACGAATATCTTCAGTTGCCTCAGGTATGATAAAGATGCGGATTTATCAATGGATTTGATATATTTCTGGAATTCTGGCTGCTTCATCTGTGGTGTGACTCTAGAATCAAACAACGAAGCTTTGAAATCCATCCTGGGAATTTTCAAATGTGGATTGCTATATTGTTCCTCAATGGCACTTCTAAGCTCTCTCACCTGATCTCTGTCCTTGAGTGTGGCAGTAGAGAATTTTATCATCAGTTGGTTCCAAAAATCAGAGTCAGAAATCAGTCTTAATACAGGAAAGAGTACCGAATTGGATAAGATTTCCCTTATGAGTACCATTACAGGAGCTGAATTCAACTCTTCAGCAGGAAGCAAAAATGGCATAATCTTAGAAACACGATCACGTGCATACAACTTCTTGCCATTTTCTGTGTCTGTAGTGCTCTTCAATGACACGAATGCATGCAACTTTGAGATGTTGTCGAACTCCTTGGCAACTTTCAGCTCCAGCTCAGAAGATCCACTAATGATATTTTCACCAACAACAGACTCAGCAGCCACAGACACGTTTGTGAGATGTTTCGTGACCAGGGGAATAATATCAAGAACTAGCAATTTAGACGTATCCACCAGACGAGCACGCTTTTCCAACTGCCAAAAGGCGAGCCGTATCTGTAGCCGGACCTCATTAGGGAACGCATCAGTCGCAGAGATGGACCTGAACCAACCGATAATGAAGTCTCGTATCACAAATCCCACCAATGTATCCGCCACCCTGTTGAAAGGGCTCGCCCACTCTGGCTCAATGAACTTGCCGCTATCCTCCACTAACTGAACTTGTCTTTCCCACTCGCCTGGTCGTGCGAACTGGAGACGGGGAAACTGCAATCGTAAATTGGACTCATCGTGCTTGGGAAGACTCACCAGGAATACGCCCATGATTATGGCAACAAGCAGTCCCAATGAGAAGAGCATAATCAGCGCGAGGAAGTGCAATATAAGCCGCGAGAAGAAGAGCACTCCAAGAGTAATTGCAGCGTACTGGAGCGCTGTTATAGCCCTCTTCTCCTGTGGATTTCGGGGCATCCACTTCGAAGTGCCATCCTGGCGCTCAGAAGGACAACTACTGTCCATATCTGTAGGAAGATGGTGGAGTTAGATGTAGTAGCCGCCTTGTTTGTTTGGGATTCAAAGGGTTTGTTTTGGTTTCGGGGAGCACTATTGACACGGCGCGAAATGGCATATACTTATTATAGGGAGTGCATTAAAGTGGATGTGGGTGCGTATAAATTGATCTCTTTGCAAGTATATAAGATAGTGTTCATACAACGACGTGAATGACAAGACTCTATTTCTTTGCTTTCTTCTTTGACTTGTCTGTGCGCTCTTCTCTGTCAGATTCTGAGATCGCTCTTTTCTTTGACTTCCTACTTTCATCACTCTTCTCCTTCTTGTGTTTCTTTTCCTTCTTGTCTTTGTGTTTGTTTTCCTTCTTGTCTTTGTGTTTCTTTCCCTCTTTCTTCTCCTTGTATTCATTCGTGGGTCTCTCCCTCTTAGCATCCTTATCACTGTGTTTCTTTGTAGATTTGCCTTTCTCCTTGCTCTTTTTCTTTTCCCCAGATTTATCAAACCCAGTCTTGATCTCAGATAGATTACAAGATATTACCCCATCAGATGTCATCTTTGTTTGTGTGATGGTAATTTTGCCCCTTGTAGCCTCTAATGTCTCTCCACGAACGAACATCCTATACAGCGGGGATTCTGCTACAGACATTCCGGACGCCACAAATTTCTCCTGTTTAAAACTCACTCCACTTTCAGAGTCTTGAGTCACATCCAAATTCTTCAGTTGTCCATCAAATAGTCTTTCCCACCAAGCATCAGCTCCACCATGAGGCTGGTGACCGATACCTTTCTTGTCTTTCTTATGCTTTACCAAGATTGGCTTCTTAAGACCACCCTTTTGGAGAGCTTCGCCCTCTTTCCAGCCATACGACTGCAGATACCTGCTACTGTTCATAACCTCAATCCCTATAGCGGTGTTTTTAGACCATTTAAGAATACAAAAGAAGAGACACATCCCCATAAAAGAGATGAAAGTGCGAAAAATATTCCCGGTCTGGCCACGCTCATCACCGCGAATGTGAGCTATTCGCTTCTAATATCTGTTCTTCAATTTATTTACTTGTTAGTTTATGCAGATTAGCGACATCATTTAATTTCAATTATCGAATAAAAGCGGGAAAATGCACTCCTGCATGCGAGATGAAGCCATTAACCGGATTAGAGATGAACGGGCGACAGAGGAGGATCACCAGATGATTACGATGACGCGGCTGGAGCTGCTTGAAGAATACGCCCTCACTATTCAGCAAGTTGAAGAGTGGTTCCACGATGCCATTGGAGCGGAAAAGAAGGATTCATCATGTGGATATCTCCTACCTTTGTTTCAGAAATCAGAAAATGGGCCATCTCTTTTCAAGGACCATTTCAGTACACGCTTCTTTGAGATGGTCCTGAACTACTACCTAGACTGGCTCATCAGGCTGAGGAAAGAACCTATTGGTGGCAAGTTTACAAGTGAGGAGTTCGAACGGTTGTTGCAGGATGCGTTGAGATACACAAAGTTTGACTTTCTAAACAGCGCCAAAATATTTCAAATCCGTCTGAAGGCACTCTGGCTCAAGTCCGATTTCACTATCAATGGCATCTTTGAAAAGGAATCAAGCATCACAGGGCAGGCAACAGCAGAGATTTTGGACGAAATGAATAACCTGTTTCTGGAACAGCTTTCCACTCCCCATTTGGAATTGGACTCTACATTTGCTCGCTATTCGCAGTTTGTGACGACGAACCTCTCAAATCAATATGACGAACTCCTTCCACAGGCAAACAAAATCTATCAAGCTACGAAGAGATCCCAAGAAGAGCAGGAAACGTTATACATGAGGCCTCTTTCAATCAAAGCAGAAGATTATTGGATTAAGATCTTAGACTCAAAGTTGTCAGTGCCGAAGAAGCAAAGAGATATTAATAAAATCATACCTGTGTTTGAATCTGCAATTACAGAAATAAACACTCCAGCAATTTGGATGAAGTACATTTTCATTCTGTTCAAATTTGAAACATTAGATAACCTGCTTGATTGCACGCTGGAAAGATTTCTGAGATTCCATCCACATGAAGAAGATGCATATGTTGAATACTTGAGACATGTTGGCAGTGACCCAGCCAAGATCCATCATATCATGAAAAGAATCACTCAAGAAAATGTTCTCTCTACTACAAAGAGTGATAAATGGAACGACTTGATGGTGGCTTTGATCTCTCTTGAAGAGCGATCAGGATTAAAGAAACTGGACCTCCAGAATGCTTTGAGTTTGGCCATTCAACGTGGAGGTGTGTTCCATTCTGTGGAGAGATTCATTGCATCCATCTATGAGAAGAGAGGCGACCTGGAAAATGCAAGAAATGTTCACAAGCTTTTAACGCAATCGTTCCCTGATGAATCCGAAGGTTGGCTTATATCATATAATTTTGAGAAAAGGAATGGGTTTGAAAGCGAAGCTAGAAGAATCCTCTCCGCTGCTATCAACAGAGCTGAGCAATTGGATTGGCCAGAGAGAATCTTTGAAGAGGCCATGAGATTTCAGGAGTTGAATGGCGATAGGTATAATTACCATATCCTAAGATTGAAGATTGAAATGAAAAGAGAAGAAGTTGAGGAGGTTAGAGAACAACGACAGCAAGAACAGGAAGACATTGGAGCTTCAGAGATGGAGGAATTGGATCTAAGTGAAAACCCTTACAAACGTAAGGCAGATGATTTTGATGACGACGATGAGGATGGTAATGTCGAGCTCACCAAACGCAAGGACACTTCAAGAGATCGTGAGCATTTAACGGTGGCAGTTCGTAACATTCCAATCAATGCTCAAGAGAAGTCAATCAGGAACTTTTTTAAGGATTGTGGTACAATAAGAGATGTGAGGATAATCCAGATAGGGGATTCATTGCAGGCAAATGTGGAATTCTCGAACGAACAAGACATCTTGAGAGCGTTGACAAAGGATTATAAACCAATTTCCGGATCTGAAGTCCGTGTACAGAGACTTCAACAGAATACTGTCTTTGTGACCAACTTCCCATCAAAATTCACACAACAAGACATATTTGAAATCTTTTCCTCGGTGGGCAAAGTTGTCAGTGTACGGCTTCCATCTTTAAAATTCAACAGCAGACGGAGGTTTGCCTATGTGGAATTTTCAGATCCTTCCGATGCAGAGACAGCTGTGGCTCTTCTCGACGGTAAAGTATACCAAGGGTCCTCTCTTTCAGTTCAGATCTCAGACCCTACTTCCAAGAATAGCAGAACAGGAGCTACAGACGAAGGAAGAGAAATATACGTCAAGAAACTTGATTTCTTCAAGGTTGATGCTAACAAGGTTAAGCAGTTGTTTGAAAAGTATGGTGAAGTTGAGAGTGTCCATCTACCCCTAAGTAAGGAAAACAAGGAGATGAACAAAAAGCACGATGGATATGGCTTTGTGGTGTTCAAGACGCCCGAACAGGCGCAAAAGGCAGTAGCTTTGAACTTAACAGCGGTAGGAGGCCGCGCTATTGAAGTGTCAATTTCACAAAAGAAGTCACAGAGGGTTAAAAAACAGGAGTTAAGGGCCTTGAAGGACTATTCCAATTCTGCAAACGCGATTGGTGTCTCAAATATTCCAGATACCGTCAACGAAGCACAGCTTCAGGAGATATTCAGCAGAGTTGGTGAGGTTGAGAGCATTGTTCTGGAGCCTAAACATACCGGTGCTATTGTGGTGTTTAAGGATGCTCAAGTCGTAGGAACTGCATCCTTGAAGATGGAGGGACAAGTGATAGACGGTAACCGCATCCAAGTTATTCCAGTGAAAGAACTCAAACGTCTCGGGGACCCCCAAAAGTTCACATCTCGCCCAGTGGCAATGGTGCCCTCTAGCATTCGCAGGAGAAGAGTCACTTCAGCACCGCATAATGATCTCCTAGTACCACAGATGACCGCATTAACAGAAGAACCTCCATCTGATCAGAAATCATCAGCGGGCCGTTCTAATGCTGATTTCAGGGCGATGTTCCTAAAGAAATAATAGTCTACTTGACGAATAGTATACAATTCCTTTTCCATTTTTATTCCATTAACAGACAAATAAATGCTTACCCGGACAGCGTCAACTTTAGCTCACTGATCTGAGAGACCAACAATTCAACAAGTGGGGTTCTGATCTTGTCTTCCCCTTCAAAGAGTCTCTGTTCTTCAGCAGTGGTTGGGATAACTCGTGAGGTTAGGTACTTTGGATGTGCTAGTAAATGGTTCAAAGAACTCACGAGTGCTTTTCTACCAGATTCTGTGTCAAGGCCGGGAACAATCTCAAGAGATTCCTGGGACATTGATGGTGAGGATTCACCGTATTCACGATAGAGGGACAGAATCACTTTTTGAAGGATGATAATTTGTTCGGTCTCTTGTAATGCTGGAATTGTAATAGCAACAGAGTCTTCGGACCAACTCTTAATAGTGGAGGTGAATTGTTTAGAGAAGTAGCTAACAAATGCACTGATCTCAGAGAGGAGTCTCACTCCGAACTTACTTAAAAGCATCAAGATAACAGGGAGCAGACCATTCGACCAGATGTTATGAAGCTTAGGATGAGTTTGAACAAATACATTACCCTCCTGAATTAGCAACGAGATTGGACTCTGAATCAGCGTCGAGAAAAGACCAGATGCAATAAGCTGTTCCGCAACGGCATCCACAGAAATCAGCTCGGTCATATAAGACAGTGTCAGCTCTGCAAACACAACTTCGTCATTAACCTTCAAATCATGCGAGCTAGAATAGACATTTAAGACGGCTCTTAAGGTATTGAAATCAACAAGAATAGTTGAAAGTCTTGACTTAAAACTTGTGGGTGGCTTACAGCCAACAAGGGCCTTGAAAACTGATATTATGAGCAATAGATCTTCGATTCGTCCACTTGCCTCAGACATCTCAATGCCAGACTGAACAATCTCAAACAAAAGAGTAGACCCCTTTGCAATAACAGTTTCAAAGAATTCTAAAAGCTCAGAAGTAAGCTCCTCAACGATCCTAATGTTTCCTTTCAAATCCGAAAGACATCTGAAAATGATTCTCATGAGTGGTCTGTAGACCTCTGAGTTCTCAGCAGCAAGACTTCCTAGGAAGTCAACATCAATAGAAGTGATGAGTTGCAAAGATAAATCCAAAACATCCTTAGTATCTTTGTATTCCATCGTTTTCTTCGAAGTGTATGAATAATGAAGGAAAAATGCCAGCTCAGTACGAACACGATAAACACCTTCAAAAAGTGAAATAGTTGTACCTTCAGCGATGTTAGCCTCCAGTAGTTTCTTAATAATCTTGATAAACGATGGTTGAGCATCAACCTTCTTAACATAAGCAGTTAACAATGCACCCCATGACTTTGCAGCACTGATTTGAGAACAGACAAATTGCAAGTTCACACTAGCAGCAATAACTTGAGATCTATATCCCTCAGTTAACTCAGAGTTAGACCAAGATGAATATGAAGAGAGCACACTATCAAGAAGTCTGAGGTCATAAATAGCTCCTTCACCATATCTGTTTGTAATCGCCAATGGAGAACGAACAAAGTTATGAAGACTCAAACCAGGCCATTTATGCTCAAAGTCAGTATTCAAATTCTCATGTAAAGATTCACGATAACCAAACGGTTCATAAAGAGGTGTGATAAGATCCATTATATCACTTGAACTTAACAGATCAATGATAGTCTGGCTTGAAGTGTCTTTTTTAAGAGATGGAAATATCACAAGGGCGCAAATTTCTGCCAATCTTGCGTTCAATTTATAGCCGTAACAACCCTGAATTAGTTCGTGAGTATCAACAGAAGTAGTGTTCTCTGGCTTGGAGCCAGCCAATTTCTTTACCAATACCTTAACAAATTCAACTTCTGCTGCCTCGTCTTGCCTTCTTGAGGACCAAGAATTGAATGCATATGCAATAGCATCAACAAGATGAATACTGAGCCAGTTTGGGTAGTAGTCCATATTTTTGACATCCGCCTTTAAAACCTTCAGAATGGAAGGCTGATCTGTCTTTGTGTCTCTAATATCACGGCCATTGAGGAATATCATAGACAAGCCCTTCTGGTTTCCTTGAATAACAGCTGAAAAGAAGGAATACAGTGCCTTCTTGACCGCAAAACTGTCATAAACCATGTTAAGATCTGACACAAGAGAAGAAAGTAGTGTAGTGGTATAATAATCACCAAGATGTGACAGCAAAGAGGGAGAACCACTTGACCATGACGCACCAACCAGTTGCGTAAGCAGTTGAAGAACTTCCACTCTCATGGAGTATAGCTTGCCATAAATCATAATTAACTCCGGGGATTTGGCAAAAAGAGATGTTTCAAGAGTAGATGGCTGTTCGCCAATGGCTATTCTGATAGATATGACAAGCTTAGAGAATTCCAACGATCTTCTTGCAAATGAAGTGAATGACAAACCAATCCTACTGGTTGTATCGAGTAGAGTTGAATTTGAAGCCATGGCTTCAATAGAGGATAGGACTGGCGCAATAATTCTCACATCAGGAAGAGAGACAGTGAATGAGGTAATTACACGCTTAGCTGACGTCGCCAAAGCCTTTGTAACCTTTTTCGATGGTTCCGTATCGGGATCCACTGCATAGACACCGTACAAGATTTTTGAGAACGTATCCAAAACAAGTGAAGCAATTTCAAACTTTTGATGAGGGAGTTTATAGCTCCAATACATAAAACTTTCAAATACTTGGGCAGCGTAGTTTGTGAATTTTGAGATAACCTCGGATTTGTGAGAACCAGCATCGCCACTGGTCTCAGACAAACAATCCATGACCAATTCATTGAAAAGCTTTAAAGATGTGATTGTGAAATCATAAGTGCCATTAACTGTTTCCACACTTCCCAAAATGGTAGCAATAAGACCACCTCTTCCGCCATGCTCGAGCAAATCTGAACGAACAAGATGGGACCACACAATTTGTGGGTATGTGCTTACCAAAGCCACCAGCAACTTCGTCAGCTGGGTAAGAGTTGAAATATCTCTTTGATGTAATGTTTGTTCGAATAATTTGAATAACAAATCTAAGATATCAGAATCATCCAAGAAAGATGAAAGTCCTTCAAGGATGTCAGATGTGGTATCGATATCAGACTCAAAGAATGTGTTTGTGATGAGTTCCAATATCGTGGATAACAGATCATGCTCTTTAGGGTTAAGAACAATATTTTGTAGCACGCGACCAAGAAGAGACCAACCGTTGAAATCGTAAAGGAAAATTACTGCTTCAGTATTCTGATCAGCTGTAGGCACAAGCTTGCCCTTTGTCGATGGTGGCAAATGAAGAAAAACGTCAGGGCTTTGCTCATGTGGGGGCTTGATATATATTCCATCAACAAGTGTGAGTGTATCAGAGTCTGAATCTATTTCATATTTCATATCGTTAACTTGAAGGAGTGACATGTATGTAGTCATTGTTGAAAGCTGATCATGCGCATATGCACCATTGATACTCAAGATTCTCAGATAAGGTGTCAAAACTTCTGGGAATTTGGCCTTCGTAACATATAACAATCTCTCAGTGTTTGGATTTGTAAAGAACTTCTCAATGAATGTATTTGGAGAGTCTTTGAGAACATTGTAGTAGACCTTAGATGTGTTGTCTGTGAGTTGAATAAATGGTACAGTACAAATCAAGAAAGACGACAAAATAGCGGAATAGAGAGAATCATACGATAACACATTGTGAATCTCATCAATTGTTTGGAACACACCAAGACCAACAGCCTCTGCAGCTAGAATTTTGCAAATATTTTCAACGTTTTCATCATCCGTGAATGCATTAGCAAGAATCTCCTCAGGGAGAGAATAGAGAACAATACTCCATGAATAGAGAGCCACAGGGCTATGTCTTGAACTCGTAAGCGTGTCGTGAATTGCCCTAACGGCCGTAGGTTGTGATGCAAATGGTGCAGATGGATCAAAGATATCATCTCGGGTATTCAAGCCAAACGATAATAGACCGACCATTGATATCAGTGCCTGAATTTCTTGGAACACTTCATCCGAAATTTTGTCTTTTAATCCATTTAACAGGTTTGTCTTCTCCAAGAGTTGGAACCATTTCACAACATTAGTATCTGTTGTTGAGACGTTGATCAATACAGCCACAAGAGTTTTCAAGATCTCCAAAATTATGTAAGACAGTTCACAAGCAATTAGGTCATTAGCCTTTTGGGTGTCATTGATGAGATTTTCCAGTGATTGGAAGGTCTTATTGATGTACTCCGCATCTTCAAGAATCTCTTGTGAGTATTTGTCTTCTAGCACAGGGATATTTTGATGGCTGATGATGAACCTTGTGATTTGAAGTATTGTACGTCTCTCTTTGAGGACTCCAAATGTGTATAACTGACGGGTCTCCTCTCTTGATAACTTTGGATCCTCGTTGGATTTCGAATTGGAGTTCTTGTTCTCTTTTTCTTCAGGAATTCGTGAGCTCATCTCGGCGATGACTCGAAGTACCTCAGACTTATTCACATTAATTGTATCTGATATTTCGCTAGCCAATATCTTAATATCCTCGGAGACCTTGTACTTGCATTCACGGATATTGAAGTCATCAGACACCGGAAGGGTCTCGTTGCCTTTAAGAAACACTTCAGGGTCTGTGAGCACCCGCTTATTGGCCGCAAGGAATCCATCTAAAGACTTAAGTCTAGCAGTATCCTCGGGTACTCGGAGTAAGTTGAGAGCGAGGTCAAATGTCCTGTTAAAGAGGTGTTAGTTGTCTTTGATCTAGCCCATTAGCCGCTGACAGCATGGAACGTGATATGACTGTTCAGAAAAAGAGGCGGCAGAACTTACCATTGCGGCGCTGAAGCAGCCACATTCGAGGCACCAGATACCAGCTGGGGAGCACAGGCCGTCATGAACGACAAGGGTAGTTGATTTGAGGCCAGGATCGAGCTTTCTGCTTGAAGAGCCCCTCTTGTTTGTTTACGTTTTCCGAAGTTTTTTTGCCTAGTAAAAGCCACCGAGGGTGAAAACACAAGCCGGGTCGGAAGTCACGGCGCCAACGTCAACGTCAATCACCATCGAATAGCTGCTGCTGCCAGCTCGATTTATAGCAGAGGGCCAGCAGCACCGATACCGACTCAGACGAGGATACAAGATGCCGTTGCTTGAGGAGATTACCGATGCGGACGACATCGATAACATGGACATGGACTTGGCGCAGTTTGACCCTACGCTCAAGACACCACTGGCCCCAAAGCTCGAGAAGACGATCGTGAGATCACAGGACCAAGAGGAACCATCCCTCTTCCCTTCAGGCGGGAGTAAGCTCGATGACTTCGACGACGAGGTCACACACAAGGTTTTCGATGAGGAAGAGAAACAGAAGCTGAAGAAGCTGCAGCTTATCTATCCTTGCTATTTTGATAAGAACAGATCACATAAGGAGGGAAGACGTGTACCAAAGGAGCTTGCAGTGGAGAACCCTTTGGCAGTGGACGTTGCACAGGCATGCTCGGACCTTTATATGACCGCCATCTACGAGCCAGAAAAATCACATCCTCAAGATTTTGGTAATCCGGGCCGTGTCAGAGTGGCATTGAAACATGAAGGTAAACCAGAATCCATCATGGCAAACAACAAGCGTCATTTACTCATACAAATAGCCAAGCATTTGCAAAAGAACCCAACAACGCTTGAAAAAGTGAAGAAAAACGCTTTGACACGTGAATTTAGAGACATGGAGCCAAGAGAACTGCCAAAGGTGAAGGGATTCAAGATGAACACTATTGTTCCATTACATTCGAGTTTGGCAATGGGCCATCCAGCAACTAAGGGCATTTATGAAGCATTACCAGAGGTGCCAGCCATCCCAGCAAAGCCTGCTAATGCACTACCAAAACCAAAAAACAAGTATATGCACGTTAGAAGATGATGGTAATTTGTATTGGCGTTATAATGAACGGTTTGGAATGAAGACATCATGTAATTAAAGAGATTATGAAAAGAAAAGAATGCAGGAAATAGTATACAGGTCGTTATTAAATCAGAACTAAAAAAGAGTGACGCCCAAACAAGAGAAAAATAAGAATATGAATTACAAAGGGACAGCGGAAGAGGCAGAGATTAGAAGTTTGCTGGGGCATACTCCTGGCGGTATTGCTCAATTTGCTGTCTCTCTTCATCAGAGAGACGACCAGAGAGGTAGCTGATAATGTCAGCGAGACCGACAATGGAGAGCACCGGGATATCGTACTTCTTAGAGACAATTTGAGTGGCACTCTGCTGCGAATCGGCGGTTCTTTCATGTCTGTCAAGGGCAATTATAGTACCAACAACCTTCCCCTTCTCTGCGCCAATGATCTCAAATGCCTCGTTGATTGCGGTGCCAGCAGTGATCACGTCGTCAATAATGAGGATTCTTTTCCCTTCAAGGGCAGAACCAACGATGGATCCTCCTTCGCCGTGATCCTTCTTTTCCTTTCTATTGAAAGCGTATGAAACCTTCTCGTACTTGGTGCCACCAATCTCAGCGAGCTTAGCGGCGGTGATGGCAGCGAGGGGGATACCCTTGTATGCTGGTCCAAAAATCACATCAAATTCCAAACCAGAGGAGATGATGGCAATGGCGTATGAAGAGGCCAAATTAGAAAGGAGCTTTCCAGTGTTGAATTGACCCAAGTTGAAGAAGTACGGAGAAGTTCTGCCGGACTTGAGGGTGAACTGGCCAAACTTGAGAGCCTGTGACTCCAAGGCGAGGTCCAGAAAGTTCTTCTGGTAGTCTTGCATCTAGTCCAACTCGATTCTTCTACCGTAGTAACTCCAGGAGTTAGTCAGCTGGTGCTTGTCATGTGCTGGTTGTTCGGTTGAAAAGTTTTTTCAGTTTTAGCGAAGCGATCGCAATTCCGCATCGGGTTGTTACACCGCGCTTCATAATAAACCAGGCTTATTCTCCTTTGATTCAGTGATTAGTACGAGTTTGAGCGTACTAACTTATCTGAGTCAGTAGTTCATAAGATTTTGATCTCTTGTAGGATTTTGATACCTGATGAGGTTCCAGATCCTTCTGGGTAATTTGCTATCGTAGAAAGAGCGATGGAGATAGCTAGCCACAGCCACCCGGCTGAGGAGGGGGAGCGTCTTCTTACTATAGATTACCGCGCAACTTGAAGCTTTACTAGCCGATCACTCCACATCATTTTTGTTCATTAAAATTTTGTGATGCTGTATATACGGATTTCTGGTGTAGTAGGTGCGTACCATACATTTTGGTGCAACTCCAATGCAGGGTTGGCCACTTTGGAAATAACATTCCAATTCAATCCCATTTCGCCTAATGCAGCCTCAAATGCTGTTATTGTAGCTCGATTTCTTATAGTAGCAGCAATCAGTGCCTCTTTTGAACCATCATCTAACGACTGTTTGATACACGCTGCCAATGATGGTATTACATCAGAGTCATATGTTACATCTGCGGCTATGACGATATCTGATTGTGGCGGGTGATCTTCGCCCCACCAAAGAGAGTGGCAGGAGACCATCGGATGATCATCTAACAAGATGTTATTCAGCTGCAAATTGTACGACAACGCTTCAATTAATGAGGAATCACCATCTGTAATGACGAGATCTTCCAATTCTGATCCTAATGCCTTGATGAGTGCCAGCGATACCAATCCAGTACCAGTGCCCAATTCTAAGATCCTTTTCCCTCTAAAATCATCAAGTCTTGTTTCCAAAATATATGAAGCCAAATAAAGTGCAGCTTCCCAAGTTCTTAATCCGGTGGTACCAGCTCCACTTATAAGCCTTGGAGTTTCTCTAATCTGAATTGTAGTCCCGACGATGTTATATTCTATGTGATCAACATCAGTAGCAGCCATTGGCTTGCTCATTATCACAGATGCAAACAGTTCATAATATTCGTCTTGATCAACCTCAGGGTCTTGGAACAATAATGCGGAGAAAAAGAGCTTGACGTATTGTGGATTGTAGTGGGATATCTCAGTAAGTGTGCTTAAAAGACGCTTCGAGTCAATCTGTGCAGGAAGTGCTAGAGAATAAATTGGTATTCGTTGCCTCAGGTTGCTGATGAGCTTGTCCATCTTGTTACAATGAGCGCTTTCGAGACTTTAAAAGCTCAAAGATCAAGATGAAGAGTCCTCGACAGATTTGTATGCCTAAATTTTCTGGTAAGGGCACACATAGAACAATCGCCTTTATCTATCACTACTACATTTCTACGCAATGAATAGAGGATGGAAATTATTTAGATATAATTCATTAGAGGATATTAACAAGCAATTAAATATTAATATGCAATCCATCGAGAAGAAAATCTAGACTGGGGTACCAAAGACTCTGAGTCTCTTAACGCCACCATCTGGAATGATGGTGAGCATGACGTGTGTGTATTCTCCCTCAGCGAAGTCCTTGAATGACTGCTCTTTGTCACCAACAGTCTTAGCCGACTCGACAAGAGGAACCCAGCTCTTGTCAGTGGATTCAGGAACCTTTAAAGTGGTGTGGAGAGCGTGCAAGTTGATTTTCTGTGGGAAGTTACCTCTAAAGTGTGCTGTATCGACCACGATTTCATTAATCTTACATTTGGAGCCCAATTTGATGATCGCCCAATCGACATGTCCCGGCGTTCTGGATCTCTTTGTTTCCCAACCATCGCTCATATCGAATCCGCGACCTGGAAGAAGCAAATTGTCAGGAACTCCGAAATGATGATCAGACCACTTGACTACAACACCACCGTATTGAACAGATGCGAAATCGACTATCGAGTCTGTGGTGAGCTGGGTCAAGTTCGGAACGACTTCACCATAAAGTCTGAATCTTGCAATACCACCGTCTGGATACATTCTAAGTCTCACATGTGTATACGCCTTCTCTGTGAGTGTCTCATTCTTAAAGAAATGTCTCTGTGATGGACCACACTCAACCTTGCTAATAACAGGCTCCCATCTGACTTGGTCCCAATACACTTCAGAATCTTGGGTGAGGTATGCTGCCTCTACAGAGATAGCCGGAGCATGGTTCCCAGAGAAAAATGCAGTGTCTATCTCACAGCCAATTAATTTAGCACTAGAGACACCCATCTTAATGACGACCCAATCAGCCTCCTCGGTGTTATGTCTTCTGGTTTCCCAACCATCGTACCAGGCACCGGAGTATACAAATTTTGTGGCATCTCTGATAGGAGCCTTTGGCTTAATCAAGTTTTCGGCAGCGGCAAACCATTCATCACTGAAAGCCACGACGTTACCTCCAACCTTCTCCCCGATAACGTCGGTGTAAAGAGGCACAACTTGCTCTTGGAACTGCTCCTCGGTGAGCACTTGCGGTGTGGTGACGGTTTCGGTCTGTGTCATTTGTGACGATATGGATGTCATAATAGATAGCGTGCTGTAGAACCTGAGATTGGGAAGGGAGAGGTTTAAATAGCAACGGCCGCCACTTCAAAATAGCTTCATCTCGGTGATGGCCGTCGGCATAAACTTATCGGGACGCCTGGTTCAGTTCGAGTGCGGATCCGTAATTAGAAATCTGAGTGGGCGGGTGACGCTTCCCGCCCCTTTTCTGGTACTTTACGATGACATAATTAACGGAGTTCACCTCACTTAAAGCAGATCTTGCTTCTGCTCAAACAATGAGACTGTGTTGTCGTAGCAAGTGTTAGGGGGTTACTCTCGGCTAACTCCGCACTTAAAAAACCTCTATTTCCGGGATAATTCGCGATCTGTCCCGATTATAAGAGTGCATCCTTATTTGGAGGGTGCGGTTCGGGTTTGGAGGGTGCAATAGAAAAGAAAGAAAAAAAGCTCTAGCTCAAGCTCATCACCACGGCAAAACTTTCCAACTACACTCTATTTGGGACCATCAACTGTCACCGTGTTGTTCCTAAAAGTCTCGAGGGCTCTGACGTCCCTGTTCGAAATGACAAACTCCAAGCAGATCGGGAAGGACCTTTACCAGTCTATCGGGAAGCCACAGCGCATTGTGGCCCCCATGGTTGATCAATCAGAATTAGCATGGCGTATTCTTTCCAGAAGATATGGTGCAACTCTGTGCTACACGCCTATGTTTCACGCTCGCTTGTTTGCCACACAGGAGAAGTATCGCAAGGATATGTGGGACGAGTGGGATGGTGATGTCTCAAAGGATAGACCGCTCGTTGTCCAATTTTGTGCTAATGATCCAGACTACCTTCTAGAAGCCGCAAAGCATGTAGTGGGGAAATGTGATGCTGTGGACTTGAATTTAGGATGTCCGCAAGGGATCGCAAGGAAGGGTGGATATGGCTCCTTTCTGATGGATGATTGGGAGTTGATTTATAATTTGATCAACAAACTGCACACGGAATTGGAAATCCCGGTGACGGCCAAGATTAGAGTCTATGAAGATAAGGAAAAGACTTTAGAGTATGCCAAGATGGTTCTTAGTGCGGGTGCCCAATTCTTGACTGTCCACGGTAGAACAAGAGAGATGAAGGGACAGAAGACCGGCTTAGCAGATTGGAGTATTTTGAAGTATTTGAGAGAAAATCTACCCGAAGATGTTGTATTCTTCGCCAATGGAAACATCTTGTACCCAGAAGATATAACTCGCTGTTTGAACGAAGTCGCGTGTGATGCCGTTATGAGCGCAGAGGGTAACTTGTACAACCCTGCAGTGTTCACCAGTGAGGAGAAGAGCCTCGCCGAACAACATCCAAGAGTGGATCATATTCTTCGGGAGTACTACGAGATTGTTAAAGGATGTCCAGGCAGTGCCTCAAAGATTGCCATGAAATCACACATGTTCAAGATCCTTCGTCCATTCCTAGCAGTGCATACCGATATCCGTGAGATGGTTGCAAAAGTGTCTCCAAAACATAACTTTGATGCGGTGGAGACTGTTGTGAAGGCTGTAGAGGACCGTGTGGCAGAGATATATGCCAAGGAAGACATAGAAGAGCAAGACGTGATCACAGTGGGCAAACCTCAGCCGTGGGGAGGAGCATACAAGACCATCCCCTACTGGAGATGTCAGCCGTACTTCAGACCTGTTAACGGAGTCACGGGCGATGTTAGAATCGTAGAGCAACTGGAGAAGAAAAGGGCTGCCGAAGAGCCTCTGGAGAAGGATTACGCGAAGAAATAGATGTATTTAATGTTTATATAATGACCATAATAAGCTTTTCTCGTAACTCTTCTTCTCCCGGGCGGTATAGACCACACTTTTGACACATCCCGGAAAATCCGCGAGGTCGATGCACCAATCTTTTGCTAATGACACATCCTATTTATCCACAAATCTACACAGTTAGAAGGCAGAAGAGGGTCAAAAGAAAAGATATAAGAAGAGATGACATCCCGGAGCCTTGAAAGGGTGCCTCTTTTGGGTGATGACCTACTGAATTCTCAACATCAACGTCCACAGCAACAACAGCGGATGAGGAGCTACACCACTGGCGACCTAATCTCGCAGCATAATATGCGCATCCAGCGCCGTCGACAAGACTCCATCGCCAGTATCTTGTCATTGCAGAGTGATATTAGTGTCATGGACAGTATCAAGCATTTCGTGGCGCACCGATGGCCGTCATTGACGACACAGAGAATGGTGGCGGCTGTTCTGTGGGGGCTCGTGGCGGTGGGCATCTTCTCGCTAGTGTTCCTTCCACGCACAAGTCTAGGAAGGGATTACAGACGTCTCCATTTCTCACAGTTGACTAGAGATGACACACAGCGGCTGTTCTTGTTTGATATGAGAACCCGTAGCGGGAATGTGACGCGTCAACATTTGGAGATGCTATCGCATCAGAGTCATCTTCCTGGAGACGGAGATGGAGCAACACAGTACGTGCTTGATGAGATGAGAGGATTTGGCTTATATCCGCAGAGAGAAGTATATTATGCGTGGATGACACGCCACTTGCATTCGGAGGCGTCATTAATAGAGAATGGGACTGTTATCTTCAATCCAGTTCTCACAGAGACGGATCCTCTGCTAAAACTTGAAGTCCCTGCATTCCATTCATATGGGGCATCAGGAAACATTACATCTTCTTTCATTTACGTCAATTATGCATCTGCAGAGGATTATGATATGATACGCGAGGCTGCTGCATTGAAAGGAACCATTCATGTTATTCGCAATGGGGGCAATGTCTCTACTGCTATGAAGGTTATGCATGCGGAGACTGAAGGAGCTTCAGGAGTGGTTACATTCACAGATTTTTGTAATCTGGGTTACAATCCAATGTCCATTGAAAGAGACACACTTCTTCTAACTACCCGAAATCCAGGTGATCCAACTACTCCGGGTTACCCATCGACTCGAGCTTGTATGAGAAGCTCACCTGATTCATATATCCCTTCAATACCTGCGATACCCATTAATGGGAAGGACGCATATAAGATTCTTGGTTCAAATTATACTGGGTTCCCCTGGTTTGTGGCATCCCAACAACAGCTTTCTCTATATACAGAATATGTACCTGAGATTCGTCCTGTGAAAGACATCTTGCTAACTATCCCTGGACTATTGAGTGATACTATCATTATTGGCGCTGGAAGGGATTCGTTGACTTCCATTGGTGGTGCTGGTAGCTCTCATTCTGGCACTGCAATCCTGTTGGAGATTTCTCAATCATTTGCAGCATTAATGAAGCGTGGATGGAGGCCTCTTAGAACTATAATTATTGCATCTTGGGATTCTGAGCAGCTGGGTGAAATAGGCTCGACAGAATATGGTGAACAGATGAAAGTCTTGGGAAGACATGGTATTGCATATATTGATATCGGTGGAATTAGTGGTCCCAATTTTAAAATTGAGGGCCATCCATTATTAACTAGCGCGCTGGAAAAGACTGGAAGAAAACTTTGGTATAATGAAACACTTCCTATCGTTAATAGACCTCCTTTGGGAGGCTCTGCATCAGTTTTCCAACATCACTTGAGCATTCCATCATGTCGAATCGGCTATGACGGCAAGAACTTTCATAAGAACTCTGTGTTTGATTCAATCGAATGGATGGAAAATGATGTTGACCCAGATTTTTCTATGCATAAAAAGTTGGCGGAGTACATTGGGTTATTAACTCTTGAACTCTCCGAGCATGAAGTGAGTTCATATGATACATCAAACTACATCCGAGAAATTTCTCAATCCTTCAAAGCCCTTGTTAAAACGATTCCTAGAAGCTGGCTGACATGTGTTATCAAATGGAAGAAGGTAGATATGTCATTACCGTTGGCATTGCAGGAATTATTCACATCGCTCGAACAATTGGAGCACGTTGCTGTAAGATTTGATCAGCATTCTGAAGATCTTCAAGAAGAAATGTCTGTTGATTATCCATGGTTCAAGTTTTATACTAAGCTAAGATTGGCTTTTGATATGAAGCTAACTGGGAATAAAGCGAGGGATATTGCAAAGAGGTTTATGTACTCAGATGGACTTCCACAGAGAGAATGGTACAAGAGTATTGTCTACGCCCCGGATGGGAAAAACGGCGGCGCCACTTCCATGTTGCCCGCGCTGGCTGAGTCAATTGAGAATGGGGATTTCCAACAGTTTGAAAAATGGATTGGCGTCCTCAACAAAAAGGTATCCACAGCGAAGAAGCTTTTAAGCAAATAAGCCCTTCTGGCGAGCCCTTCTAATAAAATCATGTAATGAGCAATGTCCTAAGTAAATTCTGTTATGTAGCCCTGGCGTGGTGTTTGCCGCGAATTTATTATAACAACCACAGTCGTCGACGACATTGCGGACTCCACTACTTTTCTTCCTCCTTTTCTTCTTTCCTTCTTAGTCTTTGAAGCTGAACTGAATTACTAATGTTGGCCAGAAACTTTTCCAGAAACGTCCAAGGGATCCGCTCTTTCTCTTCGTCTGCCGCAGCTTTCGGCAAAAAGGTGTACTTCGTTCCATCCATCGGTGGTGAGTATTGACTGGGTGTGAATATGTGGGGTGTTTGTGTGTTTGTGTGAGCTGTACCACTAACACGGCTTGATTATAGGAAGAAAGCTGGATAGAATTGAATTTGAGCTCTATGATGATGTGAGTTGGCCCGAAGATCGAGAAATTTTAACAGGATTGTACTAACTTTCGAAAAGGTTGTGCCTAAGACCGCTGAGAACTTCAGAGCTCTGTGCACCGGTGAGAAGGGGTTCGGCTACGAGGGATCTCCTTTCCACAGAGTGATTCCGCAGTTCATGTTGCAGGGTGGTGACATCACCCATGGTAATGGATTCGGTGGAAAGTCCATCTACGGTGAGAAATTTGCCGATGAGAACTTTACTAAGAAGCACACCAAGCCAGGCCTTTTGTCCATGGCCAACGCCGGTCCAAACACCAACGGCTCTCAGTTCTTCATCACTACTGTTCCATGTCCTTGGTTGGATGGTAAGCACGTTGTGTTCGGTGAGGTTACCAAGGGTTTGGACTCTGTTAAGACCATCGAAGCTTACGGAACTGCTTCTGGTCGTCCAAGAGCAGAGATCCTAGTTGTCGAGTCTGGCGAGATCACAGAGTAAACAGCTTCACAGCTATATATAAGCGAATTTAACGAATTGTACATACTTATCATAGCTTTTCAGGGTAGCCAATTGTTAACAATGGAACATCAAAGAGCGTCTTCTCGGAGAGTTCGGGGATTCAGTTCGCGATCTTTGCCAATCTTTCTGTCCCGCCGTCGGGGAAAACCCCCCTTTCACGTTTTAATTCAAGATCAATCAACCCCTGATAGACGGATAGCCTCGCAGCCAAACGAAGGAAAACTGGATTAAAAGTAAAAAGAAATGGATGAGTTAAAGAAGCAGCTCAAGAACGTGTCGCTGTACGACATGAAGGCGTATGTTCGCAAGGCACAGAATGTGGTGTACAATTACACCGAGATGGAGGCTAAAGTGAGGGAGGCCACCAACAATGAGCCATGGGGAGCGTCGTCAACGCTGATGCAACAAATTGCTGCTGGTACTTACAACTACCGTGAGCGTGAGGAGATTATTGGCATGATTTTCCGCAGATTCACCGAGAAGGCTGCGAACGAGTGGCGCCAGATATACAAGGCGCTGCAGTTGTTGGAGTATCTCATCAAGAACGGGTCCGAGAGATTTGTAGATGATGCCAGAGCCAATCTTTCGCTGGTTACTATGCTCAAGTCGTTCCACTACATTGACTCTCAGGGCAGAGACCAAGGTATTAACGTCAGAACCAAGTCCAAAGCGCTTGTGGAGTTGTTGAACAACGACCAACAGCTGAGACAAGAGAGAAAAAAGAGCAGAGAGAATGCCAAAAAGTTCCAGGGTGTGTCTGGAGGATCTGCCATTTCAAGCAACATTGATGACTCCGAGGGTCACGAGGAATACGGTACTTATGAAGGACGCATCTTTGGTGATGGTGGTGTCTACGGCCAGAGATTCGAGGAGACCAGAACAGTTGGTAAGAAGAACTATGAGGAGTACGACGTTGAAAGTGAGGCGTCCTCTGCACAAACACCGGCTCCATCAAGAACTAACAGAAGAGTGGCATCCAGCAGCAAGCCTGTTCCTGCTAAACCAGTCGAGGTAGATCTTTTCTCCTTTGACGACCCAGAGCCAGCCACCACAGCTACTAGAACAGCCGCAACAGCAACAACTGCTGGCGAAGATGACTTTGACGAGTTTGGCGACTTCCAGAGTTCTGTACAGCCATCCACTACTTCTGCGCCACTATCCACTAATCTATCCTCTCTCTACAACCAGCCAACCACCACCGCGGACTCCTCCTTCGGTGACTTTACGTCCTTCACTGCAGCTCCACCGGCACAACAGACATTGACCTCCACTTTCTCCTCAGGACCGGCACAACAGGTGGTCAAGAAAGATGCATTCTCTTCCCTCTTCGCTACTGCCACCACTAAGGCACACACAGAGAAGAAGCCAACAGCAACATCATCAGCCCCACGCGCTCAACCACAGGCGCAGGCCCAATCTACGCCTGCTGCCTCCAACGGCGAAATTAATCTTCTGGATCTTTGAATTGATTTCTTTCAGCTGCAAAATACGTGTACAAAAAAGAATTGTAATAGAACTGCTTTTTAGTTGCTCTTTGAGCTGTCCAGCTTCGGTTGATCGACGAGATAACGAAGCTAGTAACCCGCGAAATTCATCAACATCAACAAATGGAGGTAAAATTATGCTTATTGTGCGACAACTAGTCCACCCAACGCATGATCATCTATCGATACAGATTCGGAGATGAGTGTGGAGGAGCTTCCGACACGATGGGAACTGGAGCTCGAGGTGAGTGCGCCTCTCGTTTTCCCCCGATACAACTAATCGATTGGTACTAATAAAGGCTCGAAAGTTTGTCCAATCCCTCGCAAATCCGAGATTTGTCAACTATCTAAGTCAAACAGGGACTCTACAGGATGAAAAACTCGTCAATTATCTCCATTACCTCCAGTATTGGGAAAGACCTGAATATGCGAAGCACCTAGTCTTCCCTGACTGTCTTCACATGCTACGATTGTTACAATCACAGGCATTTAGACAGTCAATAACCTCGATGGAACTAACATCTGCTCTAATGAATGAGATGGTAGAACGCTGGAAGAGTCCTGGATCAACATTTGCGGCGTCTCCTCTACAAGGACGGCTGCAAGGAAATGGAACTGCTGACGGTGGTAACTCCACGGAAGGGAATGGCGTTGAAGCTGAAGATATCACAAATAGCAACACGCCATCGCAAAAAGGACAACTACAGTAATTTGTCGAGTTGACTGCTTGGTTGCTATATATCGGTGCATACATGCTGGTCTTCTTTAGCGTGCTTTGTAGTCGCTACTCGGGTGGCCATTTGATTAAATAATGTGTCTTGATATAAAGGCGTGCCCGCAACAGCTTATTCTAAATCCTGTCAGTAAACTTCAAAACTACCAGTTTAAAACCACGTTAAAAGAATAAAACAGACTCAAACACAACAGCCAGGCCCACATACAAGACCAAATGTCTGACAGAGCACGTGCTGCTCTTGAGTCTGTCGATTTCAAAGATGTTAAACAACGTCCAATTTCAGCACTAAAGCATTTATCCAGTTTTCAAACAGACCGATTCAAACAAAGAAGACAACGAGATGCATTCATAGATTCTAACCCAACAATAAAGTATTTCAGATCACTGAGTCGCCGAAGATTACGCCAAAAACATATTGATACGCGCAATTCGTCATATAAACCGTTTGATTATGACCAGCTTATTGAAAGAATCACCACGTTTCAAAAAACGTCTCATTGGGATGTCAATCATGACAAGCTATCTCCATTGGCGTGCTCATTAAGAGGTTGGAAGTGCGACCAGCGGAATATTTTGAGGTGTTCTTCATGTGGATCTTCTTTGGCTATTAAAATACCGGATGTGGAAGATGAGATCTTGGAGAAAGTTGTGGATAAATTTGTGGATTTACTAGTAGTAGGGCATAAGGAGAATTGCCCCTGGAAGAAACAAGGCACTCCTTTGAATGTTTACGAAATCAGTTTTGCGACAATGCCTGGAGTTTTAAAGGGGTTTAAGGCAAGATATGAGTGGAATTTGAACTTGAAGGAAGCTGTTAAAGACGTTACGTTGAAGTGTCCGTTAACTCCTCAAGATGAAGATATTGTGATTCAGTGGATTCTCAAAAATGGCCTTGAAGTAGATCAGAAAGCCCTGCAACTATCTGTATTTGGATGGAAGATTTCTAAACAATCAATACCGATGTTGGAATCATCATCAGATGCAAGACGTGTACTATTGACCAGCTCTGTTGATTTGATCGAAGAACATCAAACTTGGTCATGCTTCTATCATGGCTACAGCAAACTAATTGAAATGCTTAGACTGGACTCTTTCGAGTCATCACCATTCGCAAGAACAGAGCAGTCGCCTCAAACTCCGACTACTCCAGCTGAAGATGAAGAAGGAAAAGAAGGATCAGAGCTAGAGGCTAATGATCATCACGACGAAACAATTCTAAGACTCAATAGGATGAAAAAACTCTACTTTGATTAATGAACTAACAAATGCAATAAATGCATTAGAAGAAGATATAAAATATTAAGAGTTCTCCTTAGATAAAATAGCCCATTTCATAGGATATATGTTTTTTTTTTCTTTCTTTCGTGCTTCCAGACTATATATAGTTCTCATCAAATCGTAAAACCGTGATTTCCTTTTTGGTCTTTCAAGTTTATATCAATTCTGCTTCTGAATTACTTCACCAACCTCCAAGTAAGTACCAAACACAGTATCCCAGAACCAAGAAGTGACACCGAATCCCAGTTCATAATTCTTGTAGTGGTGTTCCAAATGGTACTTCTTAAGCTTTTGCATATAGCTTGGTAATTTTGAGTGATGGAGGAAGTAATGAGTACAGTCATAGATGATATAGCCCATGAAGCCACCTGCGAAGCCAGCACAGGCCCAGTGATAAGGCAGTAAGGAAAACACTAATCTATAGATTGGATAACATATGAAACAGAATAAAGTTGGAGGCATAACCAGTCTGTTGCGATCCATAGGGAGATAATGATGGACACCATGAAGCAAGAAATGCAGAGTCAGTGCCACTGGGTGATCAGGCAAATACTCATCCAAGTGGAAGAGGAATCTGTGCAGGACGTACTCCAACAAAGTCCAGACAAAGAGACCAATGAGGTAGAGGGTTGCAGTGGCGGTCAAAGAGAGATTGCGGACAGCAATGGACAAGACATAAAACTCGACAGGAAGCCAAATGAGAGGAACAACGTACCATGGGGTCAAAGAGAGCGGTTCCAAAAAGTTGCCAAACAGCGGCGCAGAGCCTTTACCATAATGTCTTGGTCTGTGCACCTGATCCAGATAAAACGCCTTCGAGAAGTCACCGAAGAGAACCTGCAAAAGCAGTGGTTTATTCAGGTCGAGGAATTTGTGCTTCTTGACGTCAGTATCAAAGTCGGTCACGATGTTCAACTTCTCGTATGCTGGCGTGCCATGCAAGGCCGTCGAGTCAAACTCCTCCTGGTCCTGCAGCTGCACCTCCTGCTGGTGCTTCGGGTTCGACAGCAGCTCTTTCTCCTCCTCCTTTGTGGCAAGGTACCCGATGAGGTAGTTCTCTTCCAGGATATCATATGTAATCTCAGAGTGCTTGTGTGAAGCCTCATCAGCTAAAATGTCGGTGATGTCTTTGCCTGCCCACTCAATCACTAGTTCTGCGCCTCCAGGATGCTCTTCCAAAAACTCAGTCACATTGTATACCTTGCGGTGGAATACTGAGACCCACACATCTTTCTCAGTGTTGTGGGCCGCGAGCTGGGCCTGGGTCAGCAGCGGGAGCGTGGTCATCTTGCCAGGTGTTGCTTTGGGCGTAGTGTGTACGACGGGTCAAGAGGCGGAATGGTCAGTTGCACGTAGTTCCACAGTTGATCTGGCAGCAGGACGCGGTCTGGAATATTCTCAGGGAGTGTTCCTCTCGTTGTGCAGCAGATAGTTCTCAATCGTATAGAGAAAACGCCGGGTGTCCTCAACGATTTATAGCTGGCGGCAGTGCTGTGGTCGTCACGTTACTTAATGCTTTCAGGTACCCGTATGTTTTGGTTTTTCTGGCTGCGCAATCGCGTGCTTTTTTTTTTCGCAGCCCCTAAAGGAAAAAGAAAAGAAAGAAAAAAAAAAAAGCATAGCCACAAACTGGATTACGTCAGCGTGTCATTTGCACCAGCCACATAAGTCTAGATTAGGAAGATGAGGCATACGATGTGGCTGGTGAAGCAACCTGGGGAAATGTCCAAGGTTTCGGTCGGCACACGCCCAAGTGCTGGTTGGCATAGGACAGGAGAGAGGAGACAGAGACGCTTGTGTAAGCGGCTAGGTCTGGGGTGGGGCATTCTGCAACATAAGGGGTAAGTAACAGAGATAGACAGAGAGGGAGCAAAAAAGTGGCGGCGTTTGGTCACAGTGGTGCCTATGGTGCCGCCTAGGCTGCCTATTCAATCTGCGCGCCAGTCTCCCCCCCCCCGAAACGCGTCGCGCTAAGAAAGCGAAAATCGCCAAATGCCCACAAAACATCCTCGGCGGCTAGCACACCACCACGACGAAAGCAGTGCTCACTGAGGAGGTGAATTTTGCTCTTTTTTCTTTATTTTATCCCAGTTTACATCCATTGATTGTGCTATTTATTCTGGCTCCACTGGTCAGTTTCCCACCGCTCCCCAGACCTGATCAACCACCCTGAGTGTCGTGGAGAAAGAAACGCGCCTTGAGCTCTAGCTAGCCCAAACCCCAGTATCACCGCTCAATTCATCGCATCGACACCCTTCTGACGTGGCGATTCACTGCATCCTGCATCATTATACCGCTTTTTATAGGCTGCACTGTCCTGTCGTGATCGCACAAAGAGTGTACCCCTGAACTGCCGCTGCATTCTCCTCGTCCAACTGAACCTGCCATTTCCTACCCACCGACTACAGCATCGTTCCGGCCATACCAACACAACCAATGTCTGACCATCCACGGGTACGGACACCTGATCCTGGCGTGGAGACGGTGCCCCATCTCCAGGAGACGAGGAGCGAGCGCCGAATCTCGAAGGAAGAGAAGGAGCTTCATAGGGCACAGAGGAAATCAAATGCATACCTTGCCGCCGAGGCCGTCCAGCAAGAGCTTGATGCCATCAAGACTTTGAAGAGACTGTCAATGGGCGGGTCGCTGACTCTGGACCCTGACCTGCCCTATGGTGTTGACAATGAGTTTGAGGATTACCAAAAGAAGCGCCAGGGAAGACGTCGCTCGTCAAGTGGATCATCAGTGTCTTCATTAGAGGACGATGCAGAGAAGACGCTGATTGAGGGGCCTTCTCAAGATTCATTACCCAATAAGGATGAGGATATCAAGATGGATGCTGAGAAGCTGTTATGGGTCCCAGCGAAAGCCCATCCAAGCATTGCACCAGACAAATTTAGACTACACGTTCAATCTGCAATTGACGATATGAACAAGAAACTCCATACGAAGGAGAAATCCTCAGACTCAATTCCGTCCTTAAAGGAACTGACAGACGAACTAGATAAGCTTTCGGAAATGGCTGGCCTGGCCGCTACAGATGCCGTAACGTTGGCAAGAAGTTTATCATCCGCTTCCTCATCTTCCTCATTGCTTTATGGAGAAGCTGAGAAGGCACCTTCGTCGAATGCCTCCCCATCAACTAAATCACAGGATGATTCTGATTTGAAGGAATCAAGAAGATTGGGCGAGGATGAGATCGATCAAGACGCCCCTCTATTAGCTGTTGAGAACTCACTAAAGAGAAACAAGTGGACGACGTATACAAGAAGATCAAGAATGGATAAGGAAAAGGCAAGAAGGAAGCATTCTCCCTTGGCTGATGAGAATATCAAAGCCATTGAGCATTCAGTGTCAAAAGAGAAACAACTTCCCTCAAAACCACATCCACAAAGGCATACACAATCTATCTCACAGGCATCAAATTTAAGAGGAATTCGAACACAGCCAGTTCAAAGGTCTGTTTCCCATGGCGAACCCCCAAGAGAAACCCATCAATCTCAGTTGAATAGGTCACAATCAGATACGGGAGCTGCGTCAAAGAAAACCAATCATGCGAGAAACAGACATGCTGGTTCGTTAATCAATCTTAACCAGACTCCATCAGCTCAAATGAACACAACAACACCGCCTCCAACGTCTAAAGAAACTCCGCAAAGAAGAGTTTCACCATTAACCAATGAGTTCCAAACCAAGGAAAGCGAGGTTCCATTACGTCGATTACCTCATACCCCAACCTCGCCACAATTTTATAGACCAGAGACCGGTATCACAAAAGAGATTCCCGAACCGCCAACTCCTATCCAAAAACCAGTGTCAAAAGATAAGGATAAAGTTAAAGAGTCTAAATCAAAAGAATTTTTAAACATGTTCAAAATGAAACGGTCGACTCCGTCATCAAAAAATTCAAAAGATAAGAGAGTTGTCACACCAACTAGAACAACATTCGATGAAAATGGATCGTCAAGCCCTAATGGATCTCCTGAGTCGTATGGTCAACAACAATCACAGGATTATCCGGCTCAAAAGCAAAAGACCCCACCACTGCAACAGCAACCACTGCATCATCATCAGCATCACCAGCATCAGTCACAACAGCAGAATCAAATTCAACGCAGCTCACCGCAAAGACCAAGCCTCAAACCATCTTCTTTCAAATTGATAAAGCAAAAAGATGACCGTACTAGATCAAGAGAACATCGTGGACTCCAAGAATCGGTGAACGTTGTACCAAAGTCTGCGGTTACCGCTTCCTCGCAAATCCCACCACAACCTCAAAGGGAATCAACATCATCACCAACATCACCAATCCAATCCTCAGGAATGGCCACTACAGAGGAACAACATCGTCAACAACGTGAATCTTTGGTTCGAAAGCTTTCGAAAGAGAACATTTCCAAATCTACTAAGCCTAATGCACCAGTACAATTCACAGACTCTGCTTTCGGATTCCCGCTGCCACCGTTATCTCAATCTACTATCATAATGCTGGATTATAGATTCCCCATTCATGTCGAGCGTGCATTATACAGATTGAGTCATTTGAAATTGGCCAATCCAAGAAGACCCTTAAGGCAGCAGGTACTGTTGTCAAACTTCATGTATGCATACCTGAACCTGGTCAATCATACCCTCTACCTCCAGCAGCTGGATGAAGAGATAAACGAGGATATCGAGACTGCTGGTTGATAATTTTTTTTCTTTTTTGTCGTTATGTTTTCCTTTCATTTTCGATGCTTCTTTCATGACCTCAGGACATTCATTGGCACCCTTTTGGAGTACGGCTTGTTTCTTAATATTTTCCTGTTTTTTTGTGCATTTAGTAACAAAGGTTTTTTAATAATAGAACAAATACAGCTTTTGGTGTAGTAGCGAGATCATCAGGAATGCCGCTTCTGGGAAGCCGCTCGGGATTGACAGTCGGTGGTGGAGGCAGCGTGGGGAAAAACATAACCCTATATCAGATACCCTTCTCCGTTGAACACGCACAACAAGAATGGGAGGGAAAGCTGGGTCTGAAGTAGAGAATTTTGGAAGTACACCGGAAAATGCAACTCGTCGTGACCAGATCAGGGCTCACACTTGGGACAGGTGTAGCAGTTGCGTTGGCGCTATCCATCCTTTACGTTGGGGTGATCTACACTCACACACCTAAAGAAGCAGTGCAGTCATCCAATGGAATCGTTGACAGGAATCACCCTGCGCTTGTCCGGTTTCGGATCAAAGCTATAACTGCATTCACACTAACGGTTTTGTGTGTTTTGCCTGTTGTGTTATCGGTATTGGCCAATGCTCCCCTGAGTGTGGTCTATGCAGAGCTGGGGGTTTTTCCAGGGCTCATATACGACAATGTTGCCACATTCTCCGTCGCGTCATTGATACATTTCGTCTTAGACATCCTGAAGGCACTGTTACTTGTTGTGGTACTGTTTATTGGGCCTCTTCTGGACTCAATAGTTAACTCACCGTCTCCATTGACCATTATCAATAACTTCGCAGAGGAAGTCATCACCGTTCAGGGAATCAGGGACCTCATTGTGGCGCCAATCACAGAAGAAATTATCTATACCAGTTCTATAATCACTATACTCTACCAGATTCCCGGAATCTCGATGAACGTGCTCATATATGTCCCTCCGTTGTTTTTCTCTGTCGCACACATCCATCACGCTCGGGGCCTCTACAAGAGAAGCATCCCGTTATCAACTATCATAATTTCGACTCTTTTCCAAATGCTATACACTTTTCTATTTGGAATATTCACAGACTTCGTCTTTCTTCGCCAAAATAACATCTGGAGTTGCATTGCGGCTCATTCATTTTGTAACTTTATGGGCCCCCCAAGTTTTTCTGTTGATTCTAATTACAAGAATTGGAAGTATGTTTACCATGCATTGCTGATTATTGGGATATACGGCTTTGGTCAGTTGCTTTTGCCCCTCACAGAGAGTCCCTTAGGTCTTAGGTCATGGCTATAAGCTTTTTACGATTTACGATTTGATTATGGATTGTCATAAAATGCACGTTTATGATGAACCACGGGCAAGGGCAAGTTTATACAGAGAAAGAGACAAGACGCTCAAAAAGCCGACAGCTGACGCGCCGATGACAATCGTGGTGAGATGATCTGATTGGACTTCAGGTTCTAGCCCTGGTGTAGCCGTCTGTGGTTGATGAGCAGCTTCCACCAACTGAACAAATAGTTCAGATAATGAAGACGGCCATGTCGACGAAACATGTAATGGTGGACGAAGATAAACCGAGCTGGTATATTCGTCTGGCTGAATGTCAAATCTTTGCTGCTGTCTATCCAGATCTGCCTTTAATGCCACGATCACAGTGGGAATCTTCTCAATTAATGGATGTTTCTGTGTTAACTCAACCAAATACTTAAAGCTGTCTGGGTCAGACGAATCATAAGCCATACATAACACATCACATTGCTGTAACCTCGTGTCATTGTCCAAGATTGCCGGTTCCAATTCTCCCAATTCCTCCAAGATGAGATACACTTGTTTCCCCCCTCTCAGTTCCACACTGTTTACGACAATTCTCGGTCTAATAGTGGGATTATAAATGTCGCTATATTGTCTTCCCAAAAAGGCCTCCATCAATGACGACTTGCCACTTCTAGGGCCACCAAGAACATAGCAATTGAAGACGGATCTATCAGATACAGAGACTCTCACTGGTTTACCCTGCTTTTTGCGCTCTCTTCTAGGTTTGGTCACAGTGACAGCCACCGTGATTCCATTCTTTGCTTCGAATCCCAAATATGCCAAATAAGCCAAGGTCACTTTATAGTCCAAAAAAGTGGTCATACTCCACTGAGCTAACCATCCTTGCAATGTTACATGACCCTGTTCATTTCTCACTGTGGTCTGTGGGAAATTGGTATCTATCCAATCGGTGGGAATTCCCGGTGTTGGTTTGAAGAGATCTACCAGTTCTTCATCATTAAGTCCACCATCATTGTCCTTATCGAATAATAAAAACAGATCAACGAAGAATCTGTAACCAACAGGGCTGAGCTCCACGCTGGCATTCTTTGGAACATCAAATTTCGGCTGCAAGAATTTGTCATGTAGTGACAAAGAATCCGTATAATGGAAAGTACGTAAGATTCCCCAGGTGGTTTCATGTCTTCCTCTCTCTGCGAATATTTTGTTTAAAATTAGAAATCCTTCCACGGTCAGTCCGCTCTCTGAAAACAAGTCTGGCTTGACCAGATTCAAAGTATTTTTAATCTCTCCAATATCACTTAAATCCAAATTTTTTGCAAAACATTTTTTCTGTAAAGCCAAAAATTCGTCTTCATTTAGAAACCCATCTTGGTCTTTATCACAGAGAAAGAAGATTCTTGATAGTGCCTCCACGGCAGAAGGCTTCAAATTTCCTTCTTTAGCATCAAACAGGGGAGAAATGGGATGTGTTACTGCTCTTTGGCATAAGTAGAATGCCTGGTTAATGTTATATTTCTCCTTAGCACTGCAACGAATGCATGATTCCACCTCTTTAAACTCCCTCAATATCGGAATGAACTCATCAGCCACGGTTCTCTCAGCATCAATACCTGTAGATAAATCGGATTTGTTGGCGCAGAGCACCACAGGCAAATTAACACCCAGAGATCTGAACACATTCATCCAATAAAGAGAAATACGCTCGTAAGTATAGTGATCAGAATAAACCAACCAGATGACATCAGCTTTACGAATCTCTCTTTGCAAATGGGGCATATCTGCAGCATTGGTGTCCACTAAAACAGTCGCGCTGGGCGTGTAAGGAGATGAACTGAAGTCACGTGGAATTGTAATTGGTGGTAACACTTCTTGGATATTGGGCACAAATGTATCCTTCACCAATGCAGTGATGAGACTACTCTTCCCAACACCTAACCAACAGTTAGTCCAACATTCATCATATAATTCTCGCAATAGTTAACTTACCTTCATCCCCACATACAACTACCTTTATTGTGTCCTTTGACATCGCTTTTTTACGTCTAGATAGCTGTTCACGAAGCCAAAGTTGCCAGTGTTCTTCTTTATGGGGAGAAAGTGCTGATTGTTTGGGGTCCTTTTCCGGAACTAAATTGGTCAGGTGACCATATGCCTCGTAACTCCCTTTCAGGAAATATGTGCGACTTGATCGATTGTTGTCATGGTAACGCCATCTTCCACGTAAGCTTGGGAAAAAAACAGTAAACAACAGTCCCAAAGACACTCTAATTCATAAGGGTTCAAGGATAAGAAGTTGTTGCAGGAGTTTAAAATGGCACCTCCTAATGTGCGGTCGACGGAGATACTGACAGAGCATCTGGGATTCCCGCCCATAGCACTGATTGACGACATCATCAACGCGGTCAACGGTGTGATGTACAAATGTACACAAGCGGTGGAGACCTACTTGCTAGAGAAAACTGGAGGAAAAGATGAACAGAAAGATAATGAGATAGAGATAGGCACAGCCAAGCTTGAAACGCTGCTGGAGAACGCCGTGGATAAGAACTTCGACAAGTTTGAATTGTACGCCCTGAGAAACATCCTTACGATTCCTAATGAACTCAGTAATGATGGATGGATCACGCTAAAGCATCACCAAGGCTTGCAATTGGACAAAAAAGCCGATGTGAAGTCTGTGGAGTTAGACTTGAAGATTAATCAGCTGTTCAAGGAGATTACACAGCAGCTGGCTATTAAGAAGGAGCTCGTATTGCAGTTGAACAAGGCGAAGAAGGCTCTCAAGTTGTTGAGGTCATACAGAGATTCGGTGGTATTTTTGACGACGACACCCGATCTTTCACCAGAGGCAATGGAGACGTTGAAGACCCTTTCGCCATTGGATCAGACTTTGCATTATCTGGTATCGCAAACAACGGAGCTGCTCGCTACAATAGACAGATTACGTGAGGTATTCGACAAGCCAGCAGAGCAAGGAGGAATCCACGGATTGGAACACACACCGAGTGAACGCGATAGATACCTCAATGTGGAAACCACCAAGCTTTTGAGAATACTGGGATTGGCTAAAAATAGGCCACGTGTCGAGAGCCTTCTACAAGATCTGGATAATGTTGACCTAGGGGATGATCAAGTGCAGAAGGCACTAAGGGAGAAGTTTGGCCTATGAATAAAATAACCTTTAGCTCTATGACTTTAATGAACCAATAATTTAACTCGTGAAATTATAGATATGTCCCTCTAAACCCTTGAATCATAAGAAAAAGAAAACAAATAAAACAAAAAACAAAATACAAGTAAGCATTACTCATTAGAATCAGCACAGCAAATGAACATCAACAGGCACATGACTTTGCGCTCTCTTTCACCTTATTCAGATCAATGACACCTCTGCCACCATGGTCCTCATCATCATCATCCCGGGGAGCAACAAACTTCTCCTGTGGCAAATCCTCGGCTATGAGTTCAAATATTCTAGGTACATTCTCCCCGGTCTTTGCAGAGCATTGCAAGAACTCGATCCCCTCAGTCTTGCAATAGTCCAACACCTGTGCCTCATCCACCAGGTTTACATGAGCAGACCCTTTCAAATCAGTCTTGTTTCCCACAAACTTCACAATCAGGCCCTCTGGGGCCTGCACTCGAAGCTCTTGAACCCACTTCTGTGCCTTCTCAAAACTCGCACCGTCAGCGACGTCGAACACAACAAGTGCAGCGTCAGCGTTGCGATAATACATTGGTGCCAATGACTTGTAACGCTCCTGACCAGCAGTGTCCCAGATTTCAAATTTCACTGATAGTTGGGAGTCCAATGGCAGTGTCTTGGTTATGAATGCTGCGCCGATGGTAGACTCCCTCAATTCGTCAAATGTGTTCTTAACAAACCGTTGCACCAGGGAGGACTTCCCCACGGCAGAATCGCCCAGCAGGACTAGCTTGCAATGTCCGTACTTCTTTGGCTCCTCCATTTCTGGGTAGTGTGTTGGCATTAGGTGTTTCTGTTTCTCTTCAGTGAGGGGGTGGTTATTTATGGCCGTGGGTCTGTGGCTGGTTGGGTTACTTTAATTTCGTGCTTTTGATAACAATTCTTTCCCGCGATGTTTCCAGGTCTTTGTAATTCTGCGGTAAATTGGTGGTACACAATGCCTGTCTTGGGGTTGAAAGAAGTAAGTTCCAGACATGTAGATGTCATTACGGATAGGAGTTAAATCTACTAACAGCTTGTCCCTCAGTTTTTGCATCGTCAGCAGGTTTTGCGACTGTACAGAGCCATCGTGCGGGGCGTCCACCGTGTGTATACATACCACTCCTTTCGCTCTAGGTTAACGATACTAACAAATCAAAAGAACTGCCTAAGCAGGACCAGAACGAATTACTGGTATATGTACGGAACGAGTTCCGTGCAGATGCAGGCTCTCCAGACGAGAACAGGTTCCTCTACAATAGGGGACGTCGGCAGTTTGAGACGATGGCGAGACAATTGGGTGTCATGTAATCGGTTTGCGCAGTCTATTTATTGTATCTATTATATTTATTACTGTGGCATTATAACGTATTGAAAAGACTCATGATACCAAAACTCAATCTAGGTCGTGAGCTCGAGTGATTCCTCGGTCTTTGGTTCCAGGCTCTTCCTTGCCCGCTCTTCTTCTTGCACCTCTTCAAGTGCACCAATGTCAAACTTCTTAAGCAATCCAGTGGCAGTATCCTTCAAGTCTTCATTGTTCAGATATAAATCCTTTAAGATATCAATGCATGCCTTCTTCACCGGAGGTCTATACGTGATCAGAAACTGTAGTGACAAAAATCCAAGAGTGGTTCTCTGCGGATCAATACATAGCGATTTGATCCGTTGGACAATTGCCGGAGTTAGGTCAGGAAGATCTGACACCAGACGAATGAATACCTTCTTGTCGTTACCCTCTAAGAAGGGGATAACAGAGTCCATTACACGCTCAGCCCAGTAGAGATAATTTGGAGTTTGCACTGGAGTTGGGTCGTCCTTCTTTTTCAAGTGCGCATTCTTGGTATATTCAGCATACCATTCTTCATTGAGCCATTCAATGATGACTTCAATTCTCTCACGAATATTTTCCAGGAAGTATTGGAAGATGGATTCTCTGATTTGATTAGACAGTTGGGCTTGTTCGTCTAGGACATCTGAATGCAAGCCCCGAGTCGCCAACCTTGTTAAGAGCACAAGCCATGAGTTCTTACCCCAGTCATTAATTGCAACTTGGGTAATTTTTGGTGAGGCATCGACATCATTAGAAGTGTTGAAAAACGCAATAGATTTATCATCAGATGCAATATTGGAGAGCTTGAAAAAGTTTTGAATGATCAGCTCTAAATGCTTCTTCTTATCTTCATGACTTAGTTTCACTGGTGGAGGTAAAACAAACGACGATTCGATACTAAAATCATCCTCGTTAGCTGTATTGAGAATTTCTTGGTTTTCAGCGTCTTCAGTTTTTAGCTGTTCTTCTTCTTTCACTTCAGGTGTCGCTATAGGTTCAGGTACAGAAGCCGTAGTAGAAGATACAGCACTTGCCGGAACACTCCCTGTGTGACTACCGTTCTTTATCATGACATCGGTGTAACGTGAGGAAACGATAGAAAGAGCTGTAATGAGCTTTTGAGAGTCAATTTTGGAAATCGTGGCAATGCAGATATTTGCCAATGTCTCTACTGGGATCATACTAATGTCGAAGTTGAGCATTGGGTCATTATCTCCAATGAGCTGATACAATGCTGACAACGATTTATCATCCACTGTGAGAATATCCTTAGCAAACGGATTGGAGGGGTCCACTTTGGTCTTCTTAATCGGTTTATCCCAAGGCAATTCAGTCAAGATTCCACGACGTTTCTGTTCAATCATCTTATTATCGATGTCAGTAACCATCTTTGAGAAAGTCTGGTGTTGTGGCATCTGCGCAGTCACCAGAGATGCACGGAGGGAGAAATTAAGACAGTTCTTAATGGCTCGCTCCACAAAGCGACGGCCAAGTTTATATCTTAGTAGCGAATGGGATGCATGCTGGAACTTGGAGTCAAGATCAATGCTGCTAATGGCAGAGAACACACGAGATCCCAATTGTCTGCGCTTTTGAACAATAAATATCAGGTTCTCCAACACCGCTATCGCCATCTCCGCAATGAGGAATTCCTCCTGCTCAAAGTAATTTAGTAAAGAGTCCATTAGCGAGCGACCTTCCGAATCTAACTTGGATCTCACAAGCACTGAGTGATTGTCGCCAATATTGGCAATTGAGATGTCATTGGGATCCGGGGTCGAGGCAGCTGCTCTACGACGCGGATCTCCAGATGTTGACGAAGCTGCTGGTGGTGTTTGCAGGACAATGACGCGTCCTGTGAACTTCAGAGCAGCAAGCTTGGCGCCAATGGAACGGAACTTGTCAAGGTCGTTGCCCTTCGCAGTCAAGGGAGCCGGGGTACTCCAACTAGCCAAGATCCGGCTCTTCAAGCTAGTCATCTGCTCCCATAGCGCATAGTTTGACACTTTGGCCACGAGGTCAAAAACGAGTTCGTACATGCTAGTGGCGGCGAGAACAACATTCTTGTACACCGTCACATCGGGCACATCGATGAGCTTTAGTAGCGGGGGTAATACTGCTGGACACGCGTCCTGCTTATACACCTGCGATATCTCTCTGCTCTCTAAGGACATCACATCGCAGAAGAACTGAGCAGCCCATTGTTGCACAGCGAGATGTGGCGTTGTGTTGACAATGCCTGCAACGGCGGCTACCACTTGCGACAGAGCCGCAGGCTGCGAAAATACCATCGCCCTTGCTTGTTCAAGCCCTCTAATGACCTCTTCCGCGGACATTGAAAAGGTATTCTGCTTAACGCGCTGGGTTGTAAACGCTGGAGGTGCTGATTTGGGTGGTGGCCCTGTAGTTAGAGATGATGGGGGATTTCTTCTAAGAACTCGCGTGCTGTAAGTTACGCTTTTGCAATTGCAGGCAGCGTAACAAACAGAATGCCTCTACACACAGTAAGTTTCCCCATTGAGACGTTCTTGAGCTTTACCCCGGAAAAAATCGCAAATAGTGAAAGGACCGATCTATCCATGAGTATCCCTCTCTGTGAGTGCGTCAATGCTTTGATGGAGCCATGAGCCTTATTGTCTACAACGGAGAGAAACCTCCTGAGACCCCACCAGAGGAGCAGCTCTATGCCGTCGTGCTGAATGACCAGCCTTTCAACACGTTGGTGATACACAATCGAGCCACCAATGAGGTGACTTTGGCTCCGCAAGAGCAGTACTCCTTTGGCAGCTCATTCCAGAGCGTCAAATGCCCACACTGTGGAGCTGTGTTTGAGAATGCGCATCAACATAACAGTGGATCAGCTTCAAGATCGCCAACACGAAGAAATTCCACGATTGCTCTTGAAGATTCACCTGATGATGATGTAGAAATACATCGCAATTATTTCAAGTTACTGGAGTCTACATTCAGTTTACCCGATGCCCTGTTTACACAAGGCTATTACTCGAAGTTCTTCAGAGAGCTGGAATTAGTTGGCCGAGGGTCTCGTGGTACTGTGTTCAAAGTGGAGCATGTTCTTAACGGGGTCTCTCTAGGAACATTTGCTTTAAAAAAGATCACAATTGGACAGGATCCGCAATGGCTAGCCAAGATATTGAAGGAGGTACACATGCTTGTCAAAATTAGTTGCAACACTAGGCATCTTGTGAATTACAACCATGTTTGGCTCGAGGTTGATAGCATGAATGAGTTTGGACCTAGAGTTCCATGTGCGTTCATCTTGCAGCAGTATTGTTCTGGTGGGAACCTCGAAGACCTTGTTCTTAATCTAAAAGAGCCAAAGCTGACTCTGAAGGAGATGAAATTGCATAAACTGAGAAAGCTGAAAGGAAGGCTATTAAGTAATGGTGAGATATTGATGATGTTTAGAGACATTGTGGATGGTGTCGCTGAATTACACAGGAATCATATAATCCACAGGGATCTGAAACCTTCGAACTGTCTTCTCGTTAGTGGATATCTGTCTAAATTTGCTAATGAACCAGACCTTTCAAACATTCCTGATGTTGTAATTGGTGACTTTGGAGAGAGTCAGTTGGAGGGAGAGAGACGCGCTGGAACTGGTGCAACAGGCACATTGGAGTACACAGCTCCTGAATTACTCAATCCTGAGCAGGGAGAACTAACGCAGTTCAATAAGAAAACTGACTCATATTCTTTGGGGATGATTTTAGTGTTTCTGTCGTTCGGAGGTGTTCCGTTCAAGAGTACCGATATCGAAGATCTAAAAAGAGAGCTTATGAGGAAGCTGGAACTTCCCGAGAGAAAGGATCTCCATCCTGGATTTGTTGAATTGATTAACAATTTAACTTCACATTGTCAGGATCTGAGAATGGAAACCGACGGTATTTTAGACAAACTCAACTTCATTGAGTCAGAGTTGGACTTCTCTAGCTCTACGGATGAACGTGAGAAAAGATTGTCATTGACAAAGCCATCCGATCCAATACTACAATCGATCGATGAAAAAGTAAAAATATGGAGGGTTTCAAAGATGCTTTTGATTGTTGCTCAATTGGTCACACTCTATTTCCTGACCTCCAAACACCGTGATGATCCTAAATATCGCTGTAGCGTATACATTCTCATTTTTGTCAACGGACACAGCTTGGAATGGCCATTGAGGATGAATACCGTGTTATTGGCAGTCATGGTGTCACTAGCTCTTGTTATCTAACAAAAACTACAATCAAATACTTATTGACGGAATGGGTAAAATATAGTCACCGTTGTAAACGTAAAACAATAAAAAAAACTCACAGTTTGGACTTGGACGCAAACACAGTTGCCATGTTTCTTCTCTGAATTTTACCAGTGGCGGTTTTTGGCAAGGCCTTCACTAAATAGATTTTATCAGGGACCTTGAACTTGGCAACACGTTCAGCCATAAACTTTCTAAGCTCTTCCTTATCAGCCTTTTTGCCGTCTTTCAAGACAACAGCCGCGTGAACAACCTGGCCATACTTGTCGTCAGGAACACCAAAGACAACAGCCTCACGAACAGCTGGATGGGCCAATAAGGCAGCATCAAGTTCCAAAGGTGAAATCTTTTCACCGCCGCGATTGATAAGTTCTTTGAGTCTTCCAGTCAAAGACAAGAAGTTTTCCTCGTTCAAATATCCCTGATCTCCGGTTCTGAAGTATCCATCCTTGGTGAAACTCTCAGCATTAGCCTTCGGATTGTTCGCATACCCACTGGTGACATTAGCACCACGAATACAAACTTCACCGATCTCTCCTGTCTTCAAATGAGTACCCTCGTCATCAATGATGGCAATTTCGACACCTTGTCCCTGGCCCACTGTTCCTGGGTATCTCTTTCCGCGCCATGGCGGATTATTCGAAGTCATTTGGTGAGCCGCCTCAGTCATTGCGTAAGCTTCACAAACTGGTGCATTCATAGTCTCTTCAAGCTTGTGGAAAGTTGATGGTGCTAATGCAGCCGAGCACGAGCGAATAAAACGGATCTTTGGCAGAGTCTTTGGTAGTGGCGTGTTTAAGAGAATGGAATGAATTGTTGGTACTGCAGAATACCAGTTCGCACCATAATGAGTGAAATCAATCCAAAAACGGGACGCACTGAACCTTGGTGGAATAATGGCGCAACCCCCACTGTGGAGAGTGGATAATAAAGCTCCAATAAGTCCATGGACATGGAACAAGGGCATCACCACATAAGTACGATCATCTGGAGTCAAAGAGTAAGTGCGTGCAATGTTGCGCATTGAGCGGGCAATGTTTGCATGTGACAATGGAACAGTCTTTGGACGACCGGTGGTACCTGAAGTATGCAATATCATCGCCACATCACTGACAGCGGCTTCACCAGGGAATCCTGCCGTTGTATTGATGAACAGAGGATGTTTTAACGATTCGTAAAGTGGCTGGTCATGTTCATGGCCGTAAACAGCGTACTCAACGCGCTTTCTGGAGCCGTCATACCACACCTCGACAAGTAAGGAGCCGTGGTCCTTCGCAGATTGAACTACTGGAGCTGATTTCTCGAGATGTGTTCCACGTGGCACAACAACCGCCTTGGCCTTCAAGTCGTCAAGGTAAAAATCGAACTCACCCTTCTTATATGCCGAGTTCAAAGGAGCCGCAACACGAGCGGCATGCGCCGTGGCAAGGAATGCCACAACCAATTCCAAGCCGTTAGGCATGGAGATACCCACAGCAGTCTGCTTGCCACACAATTCGTATAACGGCGAAGTTGGCGAATAGAAGAGGGTCTGGAACTGGCCCGTCATGTGGGCAAGCTCCAAGTAGGAGACTGAGGGGCCATCAGGCACGGCAATGGCCTCTCTATGTGAGAGCTTGATCGCCGATAAGAGCGTGTTCAGCTCAGGCTCAGGCGCTGTGTTCTTCTTCTTCTTTGCCCACAACCTGGACAACATTCTTTCGGCTTGGGCTGGGAAGTAAGCCTTGAATGTGGAGATGTAGGAAGGAGGAAAAGGGCGGCTGCAAGCCTTTTTGTAGTTGCGGCCCCCGCGCGAATTCCTGGGGAAGTACTCTGGTTAGGGGACACAAGAGGACTACGGCTTAACTCCAGCGGTGGCTGTTAATCATACATATAATGAGCCTGTATATATCGAGCTTTTTTCATCTCATGGGTAGGGATTCGTGGAGAAATCATAGGCGATTCACGGTAGTGGATTAAGGGGACTGGGGAACAAGAGTAGTAGAATGTAGAAGAAGGGTTGAGGGGGAGAGGGGATAGGGTAGAGTCAATAACTTAAGTTCTTTTGAAGTAGGCGGGTCAGTGGTGTGGGGATTACAAGGACAACACCTTCTTGACGGCTCTGATGATGGTTGGAGAATCTGGGAAGGCAAAGTCCTCGAGCTCCTTTGCGTATGGGGTTGGGACCTCGGCACCAGTGACTCTCTCAACCGGAGCATCCAAGTAGTCAAAGGCCTCAGACTCCATGATCTGAGCACAGATCTCAGAACCAACACCGAAAGCTGGGAAACCGGCCTCAACAGAGATCAAGTGGTTGGTCTTCTTGACGGACTCAATGATGGCTGGGACGTCCAATGGCTTGATAGATCTCAAGTTGATAACCTCAGCGTTAACGCCGTGCTCCTTAGCCAAAATCTCAGCAGCCTGAAGGGAGTACTCAACATTTCTGCTGTGTGCGACAATGGTAACATCGGTACCTGCTCTCTCAATCTTGGCCTTGCCAATTGGAAGGACAAAGTCTGGGGACATAACTTCCTCGGAAACCTCGAAGGTCTCACCGTAAAGCAATTCGTTCTCCAACACAACAACTGGGTTTGGGTCTCTAATAGCAGCCTTGACCAAACCTCTGTAATCCTCGGCAGAGTATGGCGAGACAACCTTCAATCCCGGAATGGAACCGTACCATGAGGAGTAATCCTGGGAGTGCTGGGCAGCAACACCGGCAGCTGCACCGTTTGGACCTCTGAAAGTGATGTTGCATGGCTGCTGACCACCAGACATGTAGTATGTCTTGGCAGCAGAGTTGATGATTTGGTCGATGGACTGCATGGCAAAGTTAAATGTCATGAATTCAACGACTGGCTTCAATCCAGCAAGCGAGGCACCGACAGCAAGACCGGTGAAACCCATCTCGGTGATTGGGGTGTCAATGATTCTCTTCTCACCAAATCTATCGAGCAAGCCTCTTGTGATCTTGTAAGCACCGTTGTACTGAGCAACTTCTTCACCGATGATGAACACTTCCTCGTCACGGTCGAGCTCCTCAGCCAATGCGGCGTTCAAGGCATCACGAACGGTGATCTTGGTGGACTGTGCACGCATCTGTTGGGAGGAAAAGCCGTGGAGGCCCACGGCTCTTCTGAAGGGGGTGGCGGTCATCTTGGACGCCAATTGGGCGCCCTTGGCGACAGAAGTGAAGGCGGAGACCATTGCGTATGGGTTTTGTGTGCGGGTGTGCTGTCTTCGGTGGCTTCAAACGGAATCTGAGGTGAACAGGAGGTGAACGGGGGGCCACTTTTTCGGCTCTGAGCCGTTTGGTGATGGTGCCACGATCAAAAGGCGTGGGAGGAATCGCGGGAAAAGCTGAGCAGTGCTGATGTAAGCACGGACGCAAATCGGTGTGGGGGCGCCCCTTTTTGTGCAGCGCCTGGTAGCCGGCTTTCCACTCGTGCTTCTGGTATTTCGGCAGGCAGACTGCATACTGTTGTGGCCCGTGTGATCCTAGCTGTAAATTGAGCCACTATCCGAACCAAGACTGCCGCCAGGCGAACGGAGGCATTTCGTAGTGCCAAAAGACATGGGCTTCTGCATCAACTGATGTCGCGGGTTGCGCGGGGGAGGGAAAAGGTTCAATATTTCCCTAATCCGGATATTACTGTAAATGGAAAGGTTATAGAACACTTACACCCGCACACCACTATCTCCACGCGTTTTGGTTTCAGCACGAGTTCTCATTATGTAGACACACACAGACACAGCTTTTTGGTTGAGGCGGTACGAGGAAGTGTACGCGTGCAAGGAGCACTGGCCAGGTAAATTAGACAATGACCGAGGCTTCTGATATAGAGCTGCTCCCACTGCACAACAGGAAATCGCATTCGTCGGTGACCTCACGGCCACATACACCCTTACCAGAATCGCTCAGCAGGCCGTCCTCCCCATTACCATTTCATGGTTTTGATTCGGCAGCACCGACGGCGACAACGCTACCGATTTTGGACCGTCCACAATTCATGCTGCTTGTGCTACTGTACTTGCTGCAGGGTATCCCCGTTGGCCTTGCCTTTGGGTCTATTCCCTTTTTGCTCAAATCTAAGTTGAGCTACTCGGAGGTTGCCACTTTCACGTTAGCATCATATCCATATTCTCTGAAGCTGCTGTGGTCACCTGTTGTGGATGCCATCTATAGCAAGAGGATTGGGCGCAGGAAATCCTGGATTATTCCAATTCAGTTGGTTTCGGGAACGACGCTGATCTGCTTGGGGATTAGTGTGGATCAGTTGCTCGAAGATCCAGAAAAGAACCTTGTACGGTTGACGTGGACTTTCTTCTTCTTGGTGTTCTTATGCGCCACACAGGATGTTGCTGTGGATGGCTGGGCTCTAACAATTCTGTCTCCACAATCATTGAGCTACGCATCGACGGCCCAGACTATTGGATTAAACACAGGCTATTTCATGTCGTTCACGGTGTTCTTGGCGTTCAATTCTGCACAATTCTGCAATAAGTACTTGAGATCAATGCCCCAAGATTATGGGGTTTTGTCTTTAAACAATTACTTAAGATTATGTGGAGTAGTTTACATCCTTGTTACAATATTTGTCGGAATTTTTGTCGATGAAGAGCCTCAACACCTTCGTAATATAAAGAAGAGCGATACGTTAACAGAGACTCAAAACTCACAAAAGTCTACGTTGGGCTCACTAAGGCAAGTATATTATTCACTGCTCCAAGTTCTCAAATTGCCGAATATCCAGGCATTCATCGCCGTTCATCTCATTTCCAAAATTGGATTCCAAGCTAATGAAGGTGCCACAAATCTTAAACTTCTCGAAAAGGGATTTGCACGTGAAGATCTGGCCATCACAGTTCTCATTGATTTCCCTTTCGAGATCATCTTTGGTTACTATGTTGCTAAATGGTCTTCAGGTAAGAACTCATTAAATCCATGGATGTACGGATACTTAGGCCGTTTGTTCGCGGCTGCATTGGCCACCGTTGTTGTGTGGTCATTCCCAAGTTCAGGAAAGGTGACGAGGGCGTACTTCCTCTTTGTCATTATTCAACATCTATTGGGCTCATTCATGTCCACAATTCAATTCGTTTCGGTGAATGCATTCCACACACAAGTTGCAGACCCATTGATTGGCGGGACTTATATGACTACATTGAATACTATATCGAACCTGGGAGGACAATGGCCAAGATATATCGTGTTAAACTTGATTGATTGGTTCACTGTTGCATATTGTTCTTTTCAGAATGATGAATTTGAGAGATTTGATGTCAAGACTGATAGTGCAAGAGATCTATGCAAGTCAAAAGGCGGTTCCTATGTTGTTGAAGAGGATGGGTATTATGTGACAAATATGGTGTGTATCATTCTCGGACTTGTATTGTTCTTTGGGTGGATTCGTACAAAAGTTATTCATTTGCAAAGTCTTCCAACGAGTGCATGGAGAGTTAAGGAATAAATCTTGGGATGAGATAGATCATTAAACCAACGTAGGCAGCCATTAGACCAGTAAGCTTTTCAGAAAATGAGTGGAAATATGAGCTTGTGACTAGAAGCATCCACCACCAGAGGAACAGTAAGAGGAGTAATAGCAGAGTGGAACTCTTCACAACAAGTAAGGCCAGCTTCAACGCAAAGATTCCGTCTTGTTGAGCGAGCAGCACCCGCACCTCGTGATGCAGAGCTCGTAAGTCTTCTAAAAGATCAAACTCTGCCAGTTCTAACCCTATAAGTAGCGAGCTGTGTACAAGAAGGAAGACATGGCCGCTTGGGTCATGGCCACCAATCCAAGACCCACGCAATCGTCTGCACACAACACTCCCAATTTCCGAATGGTGATGGTGAATCAGAGGATCTTCTAGTTCACAAATCCCACCAGTAGACACAAATACACGATCCATCAGCGGTAATCCAAAGAACCACTGCGTAAAGACGATCCACCACACAGTCCCCAAAACAAGCCGCACCACTCTGCGGACGGTGAGTCTGCGGTGCTGTAATAGAAAGAAGAGAGTCAAACTAGTAGTCCACCCCCACCCTCGTTTCACAAACACCGTGTTGAGTAGGTTGTGCTTGTTCGTGTAGTAATTCAATTCAACGCTGGAAGAGCTCACGTGCCAGAGAACTTGGCCCAATAGCACAGTGGCGGGGAAGGCCAGCAACAGCAAAAGCTCGGCGCCTCGAAGCCTGGTCCATCGTTCCAGAGCCCGCACAGACTGCAGCAGTCTTCCCCGGTGTGAATGATAAACGGCATCCATTGTGGAAAGAGGGCGTCTGGGTTGAAGGCCAACCCTTTAGTGGCGATGGCGCAGTGAAGTTGACACTTTTCCATATCCTGCATCATTGGCAGATTCCCGGGTCAGTTGGGTATCTATAGCAACGAGGGTCTGGGGCCTTCAAATGTGTCTGCTGCAATGTGCTCTTACCGGATGTTGGCATATGCTTCGGGACAGAAATCAAGAACAACGAGTGTCTATTCAGGGCTTTTGGTGTGATCCCCCATTGTCACTCTACTAATGACCATCTCTAGCTATAGTGGAGACCCTACAAAGCATGTGCGTGTGTGTTTTTTGTTGTTTCATGAAAGGCAAATTTGTTGGCGCGTATGTACGTATCGATGGGATAGAGAAGAGAGAATAAATCAAGATGAGCCCTTGTTTTCAGCGAAGAAGAAGTTGATCGCATATGGCTCAAGCCTATACTCCTGGCTCCACTTCAGAATACCAGTAGCGGGGGTACCGTATCCCCAATTTGGTCTATCCATTGGGGCTTGGGGTGAAATTCCGGGGGCCTGCTTGAAGAGCACAAAAACATAACGATGTTTGCCAGTGCCCTCTGGTGGCCCTGGGCCCATATACTTCAGGATCTCATTGCCTTGTTTGCCAAGCTCAATTTCTGCGGAAAGGAACTCGCCATCTGCTGCACTTGAATCCTTAAGTGAGATATCAGTGGTTATGAAATGGGCGTATTCAGACCATTTCTTATCGGTTCTCGATGGTGCATCAGGGTCAGTGAGCACGAGGGTGAACAAGTCATCATCTTTGATCTCAACCGTTTCCTCTTTGGAGCTTCCAGAAGTACTCAATGTGAATTGGAATTGCGGCTTCTCTTGCGTTTCCGAGACTTTGAGAGTGTTTCCCAAGGCAACTTCGTTTTGCCCGCCATAACTAACCTGGAGCAATCCCAGAGGAACAAAGGCCGGTAGGACATCGTCAAACACTTTCTCCTTCTTCAGCGAGTCCACAATGGAACTCGAAATGGTCAAGAGAGATCTCAGGGGCATGATAGTATGAGGATGAGGCGACGACGATTTGATCAACTGATTAGGACGTAGAACAGGAGACGATAACGATTTGACAACTAATCTTCTTGGGAAGCACTTGAACATGCTCTGTGTAAGTCAGGAGATATAAGTCAATTCAGCTAGGTCTTATTGCTGACCAGCCAATTTCAAAGAGAATATACAGCAACGTTGCCACCAATTTTAAGGGGTGCCGTACTGCACGCACGCATTTCCCGGGGTCTGAGGAACTAACAGGGGCAACCTGCTGAGCCTGCCCGTGAACAAATGGCAGACCTTGAGAGCTGCAGTCAACGTGGCCCTTTTTGTCACTTAATCCTGTACCTATTCACCCTGGATTGCGTATAATTGGGAATTTATAAACGGAATGTAGTGAGCATTTTCATTCTAGAGGTCCGTAATAGCCGTTGCAGTGTATGAATAACAGCGGGACCTGAACCCCTCCTGGGGTAGTAAGCTGCGTGGGCTTAAAAAGTAACTCTCGGTGCTGTGTTCTAAACATGCACAGAAGCTCCCTAAAAGAGGTTAGCTGGTATTTCGATACACAGGAAACACGTTTAAGGTGGGTGGTGAAATTCTTCAAAATAGCAGGTAGAAAGAGATTGTACTTGTCTAGTCCCGACGCCCAATGACGTTGCGACTCTACATTTGGCACGTCGTAACAATATAGGCATCAACAATTTTGAGGTGTATATGCACACGAGATTCATTTAGTCATACAAAAAGAGAAGAAAAGGGACAAAAAAGGGGAGGCGAAAAAAGAGGGAAAAGATCATTCAAAAAGGGGAAACGTAACTGCGTCGACTCATACTTCTGCTATCAAGAGCTTGTTGGGGCAGGGATGTCGGGAGCCTAATACCGGCTTTCGTATTGTTGCATATCGTTGTATCCAGTATAATCAGCACCTTCATAAGCTTGAGGTTGTACCGTAGCTGTTTGTTGGGGCTGCTGAGGCTGCTCTTCTTGGTTTGTTTGTTGCGGAAGAGATGTGCTACTTCCTGCATAAACCAAATGACCTTGTCTTGTTGAGTCATGTCTTTTGGGTCTGTCATCTTCACGGGGTACGATATCAATCAAGAAGTCAAACATGTCAGATTTCTGCAATGCAGCGGCAATATCGCTTCTTTGAAGAGTTCGGCGTTTGTTCTCTTCCGCATGGATCCATGCTCTCATCGTCAGCTCGGTGATGAAGATATCACAACCCTTGGCAAATAGGATTGGAGCCTCAGCAGATATCATCCGCACCTCTTCATCTGTCTTCATCACTTTTTTTATTCTTGCAAGCGGTAGTTGATGATTTTTGAAATCGTGATCTTCGTGCTCTATAGCGTTAATTGTTTCTTGCCAGTAGGCCATCATCATGTTCCTGTAATGGCCAATAAGCCCAGCTCCAACGTTGGCAAACGCACTGTCGCCCATCATATCATCTCCTTCTTGCTCAGCACCTTCTTCTGGCGCAGCATCCTCTTCTCCATCTTGCTCTTGTTCTGCATTAGAGGTCTGACTTTCCTGCTGTCGGTCGGTGGAGTCCTTGTACTCCATAATCTCACCCTGGCCCGCAGCATGGAGTATCATTTGCTCCTCGTTGAGGTAGTTCTCGTACTGCTCCTCCATTCTTCCACCTTCGCAAAACAATGGTCCGTCAGCTGAAAATGAAACTCCTTAATGAAGATATGACACACACATTATTTGGGGACAGTGTTTGTATGATGCCTCCTCGACGCTTTTTTGCGTCTGGGACCCCGATTCGCGGGCGTCGTTCGAAGGTCGCTTGAAGTAGGGTGCATTTGCAGGCTCTATTGTTTGATATATCACATAGTTGCTGGTCTGGAGCCCCTCCAAGACTTATTTCATAGAAGAATTCCGGAAATGAGCCTGTCATTTCACTTTTTAGCACCCAGATCAGTGGATAGCCAGAACCGACAGGGTGATGACATAATTCTCACGTGACTGCAAACTAAATCAACCCCAAAATCGCCCTTCTCAAAAGCCTCCGTAACACGTCAAAACAGCCAAGAACCACCAACAGAGAGACCTCAACAACCCGTCGACAAGCGAGATATCCAACTGCCCATAATGACCCACCGCTTCAGATCGTTTGACACGGAGGCAAAGGAGGCATTGGCTTCTTCCTCGGAGGGGAAATCCGAACAGGCAAAGAAAGTCATCAAAGATCAAACTTTTGACGAGTTGTACGGCGAGCCAGAAAACTTCCTTGAGATTGAAGTCATAAACCCACGTACTCATGGGTATGGGCGCCAGCTATTCACAGACTACGAGATTGTATGCAGGACCAACATTCCGGCTTTCAGATTGAAACAAAGTTCTGTTCGTAGACGTTATTCTGATTTTGAATCATTCAGGTCATTATTAGAAGCTGAAAGCTCTCGGGTTGTGATCCCTTCTTTACCCGGTAAAGTGTTTGCTAATAGATTCAGTAATGAAACCATTGAACAGAGACGTGCAGGTTTGGAAAAGTTCTTACAATCGGTTGCGGGCCACCCGTTATTACAAACTGGAAGTAAAGTACTTGTCAGCTTCATTCAAGATGATGTTTGGGAAAAGAGGGCCTACTATTAATCACCTCATATATCATGTGGAAAGAAAGTAATGATACGCGAATGAACTAGTACTTTGGTGTAGGTCTTCTTTCCGAGTCTATATGACTTGCCTACAATATGGCTTTGCAATAAAATGTTGAATTGTGGGACTCACACAGCCCGGCAGACTTAGTCTGACATATTCTCATCATCATCGCTGTCCTCGTCCAGCTTAGCCTCAGCATACTCCTTAGCCTCTTTCAAGATATCCTCTGGAACAAATTGATGGAGTCCCTTTGTCTCTTCAGTAGACACCCAACTGATTTCAATTTCAAACTCCTTGTCCTTATTGTCCTCATGAGCCAGGTAAATGATTCTAGCGGCCTCTTTCACGGCTTCTCTAGCACTCAAGTTCACAATATCAAGTTTCTCTAACTCGTTTTTAGCACTCTGTCTTCCTTTTCCAGTGGCAGCACCAGTGTATCCCCAGTATGTACCACTTGGCTCAATCATGTACAAATGTGGACCATTCTCATCAACACCGCCAACAATGGCAGTAACGCCAAACGGTCTCACAGAGTTGTAGCAAGTATATGCTTGAACGAAGTTTCCCAAACGATCTATGAGATATGGGACTGTGATTGGTGTCTTATACTGATTCTTGTAAGAATCAAATTCATCTCTTCCTCTAGCAACAAGTGCTCTACCGTCAGGAAGCAAGCCGGAGTACACTGCACCGATTTGTCTTCCAATGGTCTGGATTCGATTGTTCTTACCTGGAACTAGTAACTTTGAGGTAATAATCTTCTCGACGGCAAGAACAACGCCATCTTTACATTTGATTCCAATGGATGTTCCACCATTCTCCACTGCTTTTGATGCGTACTCCACCTGGAAGTTTCTTCCATCTGGAGAGAAAACACTGTTCGAGAGATCATATCCCGTACCAACGGAGGTCTTAATCACAAAAATAGTTAATATCTTCTTCAATTGAATAGAGTCATGAACTGGGAGGCGAAAACAGTGCCACCGAGCAGGGAGGCGTCAGGGTACTCCCGCGAGTCAATTCCATTCCCGGTACACAGTTCCTCTTGCCCCAAAGCTCCAATTCATAGTCTCCTAATCCACACCATCAACCAGTACGATACTCACCATTTTTCTGTTCTTGTGTAGATCTTCAAAGGCTACGGGCTAGCTGATTTGGTGCCTTCATGGAGAGATTCGCCTTCGTTGATGTTTTGGCCTTCGCGAACATTGGGCCAATCTGATATGGTGTCCGGGTTTCTTTGGCTCTTCTTTAGAATATTCTTTAGATTTCAGAAGTAGTTTTGTCACTAAACTTGTTCTCGACCGTATTAGGCTTTGGATCGTGTGGTATACCTGATTACTGACCAGCAGCTAAAGGTCCAACATTGTACCCACCCTTTCAATTTGCCGTTGTGGGCGCTTCTGCTAGACTCCCGGCCCCGTCAAAATCGAGCGCGACATTTGATTCATCCAGCACCTTACACACATCATGGCCTTCTTTTGCGCCTTGATTGCTAGCTAGAAAAGAAGGTGAGATAATGCTGAGGATTCGGTCGCAGAGGCGACTGTTTTCTTCGAGCATGCGCAATCTAGAGCAGTACCAGCTCAAATGTGGTTTGGAAATCCATTCACAGCTAAGGACACCGCATAAGCTCTTTTCATTATCCCCAACATCGTTTCTCGCTGATCCAAACACCAAAATCTCATATTTCGATGCGTCTTTACCTGGGACGCAGCCTCTGTTAAACCCAGAAGCTTTAAGGCTGGCCCTAAGAGCCGCAGTGGCTTTGGGATCCGATATCAAATTACAGTCCACCTTCGATCGTAAGCACTACTTTTATGGGGATCAGCCGATGGGGTACCAAATCACGCAACACTATGAACCGTATGCATTGGGAGGTGAACTGGTATTATACAAGCGTGATGGAATCAAGGCAGACGAGAAAAGAATCCGTATTGAGCAGATCCAGCTGGAGCAAGATACAGGAAAATCGGTGTACTTTGAATCAGAGACTGAATCATTCTCGAAAATTGATTTAAATAGAGCTAATATTCCATTAATTGAAATGGTGACAAAGCCAGATTTCAAAGACCCTGAAGAGGTCAAAGTTTTCATCAAGAAATTCCAGAACTTGCTACGTCATATGGAGATATGCACTGGAGATTTGGAAACTGGAGCCATGAGAGTTGATGTTAACGTTTCTGTCAGCGGCGGTGAACGTGTGGAGTTGAAGAACCTGTCAACAACGAGTGCCGTTATCAGTGCTATTAAGTTTGAGTTTAAAAGGCAAGTGGACCTGTTGAAGAAAGGAGAAGCCGCTGTTCAAGAAACCAGAGGTTGGGATGGCAAACGTACCGTGAGATTAAGAACAAAAGAAGATGCTTTGGATTATAGATACATGCCAGACCCCGAATTACCGCCAATCCTATTGGATAGTGAAATTGTTAATCAAGTGAAGACTACAATGCCGGAGACACCAGATGAAGTATTGACCAATCTGATGCAAGATCCGTACAACTTGTCTCTCAAAGATGCCACCATTTTGACATATGACCTAGACTTGTTGAAGTTTTACAAAGCACTTTTCAATGACGCTGTTGATAAACGTAATGTTGATCCAAAAATGCCCGGAAACTGGCTCATTCACGAACTCCTGGGAACATTCTCCAGAAACAACATGCCATTTGATCCAGAGTACATTCCATTGAGCACGTTGGTTGAACTTATGGGACTTGTTCAAAATGGCTACATCTCGAATTACAGTGCTAAATTGCTTCTTCAACATCTCTTCAACAATAGGGAAGAGTTTCAGGCATCTTTGTTGGAAGTTATTGAAGAATATGGCCTTTCAAAGCTAAATCCAGAGGAGCTCTCTACCGAGGAACTTGAAGAGGTGTGTAAGGGTATCATTGAAGCGCAAGCTAAAACTGTCAAGAGTATAAAGAAAGGGAAACTGAATGGTCTCAACTTCCTCGTTGGACAAGCCATGAAGGCGACACAGGGTCGTATTGACGCAGGAGCCTTTGAAGTTTGCTTTAAGAAGCTCTTGAGAATCTAGTGTACATAGAAAAAGTAAGATCAAGTCATGATATGCATATAATGAAGCCCTATTTCTATTCAAATTAAATATTGTACATCATTTTCTATTCTGAAATCTCCCTTGCCCATTAGTCAGAGTCAGAATCTTCATCTTCACTTGAATCATCCTCAGCAACAACCTCCTCATCACTGTTGGCTGCGTACACAGGCACAGTAGTGTCTTCTTTCTCTTTCTCGTCCACAACAACCGTACTCGAGTCAGCATCATCGAACCTGATTTTTTTGTTTGGAACCACTGGCTTAGATTCTGATTCAGAACCTGGTTTTACAAGGGAGCCTTCCACACTGACGACCCTTCCAGAATTGTGTATGGCCTTAACTGTGAACTTCAGCTTACCATCAATAGCAATCCCGGATTCATCAAGCCACTGACCCAAAGACTGCGATTTCTTTCTTGTGTTTTCATCATCCTCGTCTTCATGGACTTCATCGGCCTGGTTAGGTAGAAATGTCCAACCCTCAGGGATGTTGTTCTTTTTAATACTGGCGTTAAAAGTGTCGTGGACCAAGATACCAATATGTGATGGCGACTGCATGTAGATATGTCCCTCAAGAACGTCTCCAACTTGTGGCTTCCACAAAAGAAGATCCACGGAGGCCCAAAGGAATGCAAATGGAGAGTGAGCGTTGACCTTAGCCACAACAGATCCGGACTCTGTAACATGTTCTCCAGAGAGTCTAAGGTTATCGTAGCCAATCACAACACCACCTGCGGGCTGGAAGTTCTTCATGATCATAGGATCAAGATGTTGTGATTTCACACCTTCGAGTGGTTGTTTAAGGTAGGATGGTGCCAGTGAGACATAGAGTGACGTTGTGATCTTGTGGAAGCACTCAGAGAGACCATCGCCGTTAATAGGGTTGGTGGATTTGTGCTGCGCAAACTGGGGCTTTCTGCGTTTATGGCTCTGCTGGGAGTAGGACCCCGATCTCTTTCTGGATGTCTGCATAGTTTTCTCAAGGAGTCTTCTTTCGCTTTTGTTTTTCAAAGTAAGAAGATATCTTTTGTGCCAGTTTCGAAGGGCATGGGTACAAAATTTTTTGGAGATGCACCCAGGGCCCGCAACCTCATCGCGATTTCCCTTTCTGGTAATTTCTCTTCCCGGTTCTTAAGCCATTTTTTCATATCTGCCATGAGAACTATTTTGCAAAATAACTCGATATTCTGGAATCTAAGTGTCTGGTAGTAGATTTCAAATACGTTGTGACTGTTGTCTCTCAACTTCTGGTGTCGTCAAACAATGTTATCTTCTAATATGCAATTGGTGCAATTTCTTAAAGAGCTTCTCCTTCGCTGCACCTCTATTTTGGATCCTGATGGAGCATATTTTGCTCTTAAATGATCTCCCAAGTGATTACCGTGATATTCAAAATATGTTAGGGCTTAAACAGGGTAGTGGTATACTATCAACAACTCTCACGTTTCCATATTTGATGACAGTTCATGTTGAGGTTTTCATCAAGATGATGAAACTATCATGGCTGAAAGCTTCCAACTCTTAGAAAATATTGGGCATTGTCATACAAATTTGAGCATTCGGTTTTCAAATTTGCGTTCTAAGCTTACAAAAGGGGCCAAGACTTTTAGTTTCATCATGACCGCCGCACTTTTGAACACACCGGTGATAACGTCTTTGAGCACTGAAGCAAAATCTCAAAAGGTTATCAAGCTTCCAATATTTAATGCTCCAAACGTCGAACTTCTCGGAAGATTTTTTTTTTAAACGGGCTATGAAGTCTAATGATTTTTAATGTTTGGAGAGAGTCTGCCTTTCCTCAGTACTTCAACTTTAACTTTTATTATAAGGTGCTTGAATGTTGGTAGATATATATCAAAATAGCTCATAGATCATAGGATTTGGAGTTTCGAAGGAGTCCAAAAGCTGAACAGAACCAGTTATGGATTCGTAGTCTTCCTGATCAGCCAACTAACACGATCAACAAGAGATTTTTCCTCGCAAGTATGCACTGGTTTACCGTCATCTGTAGTATAGTCCACTTGAATCAAACTATCTAGCCCTCTGCCCAATGAAACCTCCTTCAGAGTTGAGGTGCGGTGTGTGCTTACACAAGATATATCAACCAATTTGGGACAATTCTCAACGTTTATGCGCTGGATGTTGTTTGTTCTGAGATTACGCAGATGTTTGAAATGTGATATTGACACTTGGGAATCGAGGGTCGGTAAAAAGGCAATATCTAGTCTTGAAAGGAGCGGAAACTTATCCGGTGTGATAATTTCAATGATATCTGAGGACAACTTCGCAGCCAAGTTACGTAAATTTGGGAGTGAACACTTGATGAGCGATATCTCTGTGGTGTAGCGTTGGTCAATTTTCAAGGTGTCCAATTTTAGAAGCTCCGCACATTCCTCTAATAAGACCTTACCTTCTCCGTGATCTCCATAGATTTGAAAGGATTCCAAATCTGGATACTTAGCACCAAGCTGGGATAATACAACAGATTCGTTTCTCATGCTAGTAGAGATTGAGAGATGAGTCAGCTTCGGTGCTTCTGGAAGTGCGATCTCCCCCTCTGACTGACAATACAGCGAGAATGAGCATAAGTTTGGAAGTACCATCCTACTGACGGTTTCGACATCTTCAGGAGTCCTTGTTCTTATAGCAAGCTTCTCCAAATTAGCCAGCACACTCGTGAGTGGACTGAGGTGGTATGGAGTGGCTATCCATCTCAGAGATGTGACAGTTTCAAACAACGCACCAAACACATCTGGTCCAAACTCTTTGAAGATATTCATGCCTTCAATCTCACACTCCATCACCTCCAAAGCAGATATATGGCAATTCAAGTTCTGGATTCTAGGAAAAAGACCATACACACTCAATTCCAATACGAAATCAGCGTCTGTCTCTGTAGTGAGACCATCGATTGTTGGCCGGACCAAGATCGTGTCATCAAAGAAGTTATATGGCATAGTAGATACTTTCATAACTACTAGATTTGGATCTCTTTCGATGTATGGAGAGGAGACATCCGGAGGAGATGATTCAAATTTAATGTTCGAAAGTGTATGGCAGTGATATATCCTTGTGTTAACATAGGGTCCTTTGAGCGTCACACCATCAAGTGCAATTGGAGTTGGCTGGAGTTTGTTGTTATGCTCATAGATAGATTTGAACTTGTCCAGAGTGAGAGATGAGTCGCTCCAACAAGGGGTATCTCCACTGAATCCGATCTCGGATATGGCCGCAGATTCTAAGAACTGCTTGAGGCTGTCGATTGTTTGTTGCGGAGATGCCCTTATAATCAGATTCCGAAATGAGTCCATATTGTCTGTCGATATGGCCTTAGTAAGCACAGAGCGATTCACTTCAAGTGTTTCAACGCTGGAGAAGTTTATATATGTTCTCTCAGGCAATCTGCAGTTATTTATGTTGATTCTTGTGTGGTCTTTAGGGAGATCCATATGCACCACTGCCTTGTTCAACTTGCTAATGTATTGAGGGAGTGCTTCCAGAACTGCTTGACCGCTGAGAAGATAGTAACTCTGAGGAATCTCATCATTATCTTCTGTTGCACGGAAATTTATGAAAACTTTGGTGTTCCTGAAATTTTCAAGGATGGAAGGGTCCATAGTTATGTGAAACTCAAGTATGTAGATCCCACGCTCATCGAGGCCCCATGTCTTCTCATGGGGAACAATTGGCAGAGAACGGCCAAAAATAGAGGATACCTTACTTGAAGTTACATGTCTCATGAATCCAGCGACATTCTCGTCGGGGTTCTCGAGTAGGAGCTGCTCCAGGCTTTGGAATGATGCCGAATCCTGAATCTGGAGGTAGATCTTGGAGTCTGTGTTCGTCACGGCGGGGATGCCCGGCCCAAGCAGTCCCCTTAGCCATGCTAACGACTTCATAGTGTAATTGGTGGTCTCCATGAATCTTGTGTACTCATTGTGAGCTTCTGACCAAACACAACTGTCCTTTAATTTTGGTTTGAGAGAAGGAAACCCTGAGCCCGAATATTATTCGTGCCCTTAACGCGTCTTGACTTCCTAATTCGGTAGAGTAAGATAATTGCCTATTCATAATGCAAACCCCGCGCCACTCGGACGCGTCGAAAGCAACTTCTATACAGCCAACAAGCTCCTTCTATACACCACCAGGAGTAGCTCAGGCCCCTCCCCAGACGCCACTTGAAGCACTCATTTGCCCACGTCAGTTATTAGCAAACCGCCAGATAGCCAAGATTTCAGTTTCTCATCGCAAGGATGTCGCTCCCACACTTCGAACTCAAACCATCCGTTGGCTTATCGGACATCAAGCTCGGGGTCAACCTCCACACTATTTTAAAACAGCTGTCGCATCTGCAACTACAAATCGCATACTCGCGTGAGGACATTCTAGACTATCCACTACTAGTTTCTATCAAGAATTACGGAGTCAGGCTGACATTTGACCCACACAGACAACGATTGATGCTCATTGAGCTGATGGACCTTAAAAAGGTGGAGGTGTCATACAAGGGGAAATTCATAAGGGATAAGGGAATCAAGACACTTTATGACCACTATATTGGTCCCACCTACCCTGGTGGTAAATTTGGTGGCTCTTACGTTCTCTCCTACCCAGGGATCTCTTTCAGGTTCCCGTTGCCGCAAGAGGTAGAGGGCATTGAGGATGAGGGGAACGCATTGGAGAAAATGCTGGAAATTAACTTGAAGACTGATTCTATTGCTATACATACGTTCTCATCATGGTCAGACTATGTGAAGGCATCTGATCTGAAACGTGCAAGAGAGGTTTGCCAAAATGAGATTGAAGTCCGGAGCCTCTCTATCAAAAGACCATACATCACAATTGAGTTTTCCAAACACCCAAAATTGAAGTCCATAGTTTTGCAAATCAATGAGGATAAACAGCAGGACATCCTTATGATACTGGGCCCACCGGACGAGATTTTCACGAAGGATGACTCCCGCACCACCATTCACAGTTCATCGCATAACTCTTCATTTTCTCCAGCATCCTCACCATCTGCATCTGCATCAATCTTCCACAATTATTTCCGATTCGGCTTTGATCTTTTGTACACGACTACCCGTAATGGTTCCATATTGTCCAAAATGATACTTCATTCCAATCTTCCAACTTCTGTTATGTTTGGCAAATATGCCAAATGTCTTTGGACATACCACGCGCCCCAAAATGATGCGTCATCCAAACTCACTGTAAATCATAAATTCAGTGAAATGGATATTAAGAGTCTCCTCCCGGCGGTCATGTTAAACAGAAGCGAAATGATGTCGAATTCAATCGAACTGTTGGAAGGTGACGTTGAAAATGATAAGAATGAAGTCAGATGGGGTAAATCTATGGTTTACGCCCTTGATGGAGAAGTTTGGGATGTTGTTGACGATTGTGTTAGTTCTCTAACTTTATTCTAAGTTTTGCTTGTGCGTATGTTGTTAGATCATACAGTTATAAATAAGTATGCGTCTTATTATCTATCTTTTTTTTCATTTCAGTTACCGTAGTACTGCAATCTATCAACCTCTGATTGTAAAGCCTTCAAATCACCCAAAATGTCCTGTGTACTGCTAGACGCACTTCCAAATGCACTCCCATTTTGTTGTGCATATCCAAACTGCGGTAATGAATTGTCAATCCCCACTTTTGGAGGTAATGGAGGTCCACTGACCTGACGCGGTGGTGGTGGTGGAGGTTGTGAAAGACCTCTACGGCGGGGAGGCGGTGGAGCTGGCGCATTTGGCGATGCTGCTCGTTGTAAAGCTTGCTGTGCTTGAAGTTCTTGAAGTGTTGGAGCTGGTGGAGGCGGGGCTGTCGCTGTTGTCGGTTCAGGGCTTGGTGTTGTCTGGGACAAAGTAGCTTGAGCAAGCTGTTCTAGTGTGACGTGATTCTCATAGGGAATTGGAGATGACACAGACCGTGAGCGACGCTGAGGTGGCACTGGTGGTGTAAGGATTCTGTTCGGTGATACCGATCCTGTCAGTGTTGGTTGAATAGCTTCCGTAACACCGGTGTAGTTTGGGGACAGGTATCCATTTTGCTGTGCTGGTCCCGTCATATTTGGTTGTAGGAGAGAATGTGCGAACGGAGCTGGATCCGTGCGATTTGGAGAAAGAAGGCGTACAGGTCCTGTATGACTTGGCGCAAGGGGTAACACCGGTCCTGTATGGTTCGGTGCCAATGGTCTCATTAATGATGGGTCTGGCGATGGAGGTGAAGCATTATTAACCTCATCAAAGAAGATTGAAGGGATGTTTGAGGGTGTCCCATGAATCAGTGCACTATCAACGTTCCGCACATTCTGGAAACGCGAGAAGGTGTCTTGCATTTCTTTTAATTCTTCTTCTTCATTCACTTGAACCTGTGGTGGCTGCTGTGGTCTCTTTGGAAGCTGGTTGAGGAGTTGATCCATGGGAAGTGACATGTCAATTTTAACTGGTTCAACCTCCCGAGATGGAGATGCAGGCTCCACGGAGACCTGATCAGAGAATTTTATTCTCTTCTGATTCGATTTCTTCTTTTTCTGTGGTCCTTCCCCTGTCAGGAGCATTTGCGTAAATGAATCAAGGTCATAAGATTTTGGTGCCGCACTGATAATAGGTTCATTTGGTTCGTCTTCCTCCTCCTCTTTGGTTCTTTTTGCAGACAATATCGATTTAGGTTTAGGTATCGGTGCAGGCTGCTTAATAAGTCTCCGCATTGGGGTTTTGCCCAGGATGACATGTGCAATGACTCGTAAGAATGCAAAGAATTCACCAAGATTTAATGCGTTTACCTCACGGAAAATTCTATTGAGTAGCTCTCGACTGCTCTGCGAAATGTTGAAGTTTCTCAGAAACTGGAACACGTCATCCAGTCGTATCAGATTTGTTCCACGACGAACAACAATATCGTTATACCATCTAAGATACGTCTTTGCCTCGTCTCTCGTAAGTTCGTCTGCGCGCAAAGATAATGGAACCGCCAGGTCTTCAGCAGTCTCGTGTGGCACTTCAGAAGATTTCTGTTTCTGCTCTGTGGTCTTCTTAGCATCGCCTTGCGCCTTGAGGTTTAATGACGAGGTTGAAGAGGTGGGCGTGACTCCAAAGGAGACCGGCGGCGGCGGAAGGTCGCTGTCGCTGGCCAGCCCGGCCATGTTCAGCCAGTCAAAACCGTTCATCTGTACTCCGTCGGCTCGTGATAATGCTCAATTGGTGCTGTGAGGAGCAGGGTGCCTGTGTCTGTTTCCGGCGTGGGCGGGAATTGGTTCGCTGGGGGTCGTGTTCTCACTTGTGTGTGGAGAGTGAGTGATGTGAAGGGTGACTTGGCGGTACTCAAGAGGACAATTCCACTTGGAACTCTGCAATATGGCGCAATTCTCTCTGAGAACAGACTCGGGATCAGCGACCACGGGTGGCTTTTCTATGTTGTGTGGGGGGTGCGTAACGTCTCCCTATGGCCTTTTCCATGGAGCTATCAGCGTTAACGCGCGCTTCCCATTTCTTAGAGGGAGGGTCTGATGGGTGTCCGGGTGTATTTCTCTATTGTCCATCTCTTAACGCTTCTCGAACACATTACTCGTCAGAAGTGAGCGCTAGCAGGAGGAACAAGGCTTGCGAGAAATGAGCAGAAGGATTCTTGGATTTGATGACGAGTCTTCTGGCGAAGAGGAGGCTACTCCTTTAAAGAGCCAGGGCGGCAACAGCTGGAGAGCAGCAGCCAACAGGGACATCAGGGCAAACAGCGGGTATCTTCAGAAGAAGCCTCTGGTCAAAGAGGCCGAGGTGCAAGATGAGTCGATCTACGCCTATGACGAGGTTTACGACGATGTTTCGTATTCCAAGAAGGTGGAGGCTTTGAGGAGGGCGCGCTCGTCTGGACCGCAATACATCAACAGTCTTTTGGAGGCAAAGAACAAAAGACAAGAAGATAGGTTACGGCTCGCGGACCTCAAAGTTGCTCGCGAGCGAGAATTGGAAGGAGATGAATTCAAGGATAAAGAAGAGTTTGTTACAGCCGCCTACAAAGAACACAGACAAAGAGGGGCTGATAAAGAGAGAGAGGCAGAGGAGAACGTGGAGGAGGTTGATATGAAGAGGCTGCATAGAGCAATGATGGACTCTGATAACGAAGATGAAGCAACCCGATCTGTCGCAAGGGATGAACCGGTGCCACAAACACTTCAGGCAGGTCTCAATTTGCCATCAAAGATGCCAGCTAAACCATGGAAGCCGCTCAAGAAGCAAAGAATCTCCAGACAATCTGAAACCGAAGACGTTTTGCGCCAGATTGAACAACTTGAGCAGAGGAAGCTTGGAGAAAAGGAAGATCTCCCAACTACTTCGAGACTCCTGCCAAGAATCTCCCGCCAAGAACTCGAAGGGTATAGGACACGTTACCTACAACGCAAACAACTAACGATCTAATGAAATGGCACACTTGGAACTGCAGATAGAAAAAAATCGGTAGACAAACATGCAATAAAACTTCAGCCCAAGACACAATAATTAGTTGGGAAGGGCATATATATATATACACAAGAGACGCATTTCTGCCCTGTTTCCGTCACTTATCAGCTTTCGTCTTCAATTGCAGCCCATGCCATTTGGCAATCTCATCGGCTAGAACCGAGTTCACCAGCTTGTGCTGTTTAACCATTGTCAGTCCTTTAAACTTTGCACTCGTCACATTAATCGAAAACATTGACCCACAGCCACCGGATATGTCCTCAACTTGCAACGCTGACGGTGTTAGTTCTTGTTGTAGAATATTGTATATCTTGCGTTCATAATCGCTCATAGGAAAGTCCGAGAAGAATCTGCGACCACACAACGGCCTCAGGGTTTGCTGGATTGATTTTCTAAACATGTCGTTCGTCTCTGTGGGTAGCCTCGCGTCCTCAGTCAAAGTTGTGTTAGAGAGGTGGGGACTGACATTTACAAAAGTGGAGATGATTTGTAAAGCTGCGCTGGGAAAAGTTCGGAGCCCTTCGGGAAAGGCTGCAGCGATTTGCCCGTACACCAGCAAAAACGCATCCAGACATCTCTTGTACATAGAGTTAGTAAAGGTATCTAACAGTGCTCCACAGAAGGAACCGTAGGTTTGCAGTAAACGGGAACGTTCATAATCTATTATTATCAAAGCTCATCATGTTTAAACCACATTCGGTTTATTTAATTTTGGAACTCGATTGTAATATAGCTTTTGATGAAACTCAATGTCGGTAACAGACTCGATTAAAAGTAGAAATATTGGAAATTTCCTTGCTGGTACAATGCTCAAGTTTACAAAATTTTCCTAGTGCCAATTAAGCCAAGGTAACGCTTATTTAACATCCTCCTTTTGGGCTGTCGAGTCCAATTTAACCAAATTATTTCCGGATTACTTCCTAGTATCCTCTGGGAAAAACTTCAGAAATGGCCTAATTAGGAAAGTCTTTATAAAGATAACGTTCATTCATTAGATAGGGCGACTAAGATCTGGAAGGGATATGTGCACTTGAATATGCCAGAATCCACTTTGTACTGCGTCATAATGTTAGTAAATGTTTGCAGAATATACTGGAAAAGAAATGCAGTTAATGCTTACTTAGTTAATAAGAACTTGCACGCGCTAGTCCACTCTTCATCGGCGGTCTTTGAGTTTAGGCGAATGCTTGCCTCCCCAATTTTATCCCTATGCATCTTGTAAGGCAGATCAATACTTGAGTCAAACTCTTTCAGCTTAGCGGCAATTTGTGAAAGAATGTCCAAGAGCGCCACTAATGCGTTATCCAATTTGGAATGATTGAACAATCTTTCAATTTGATATTCCCCAGAGGAATAAACTTCCAAGACTGTAACTTTTGGCTTCGACGGATTAGATAGATCTCTCTCATGTCTTTCGATCTTTGAGGTGGATCCCATTGGTTTCAATTTGTAACCCTGTAGTTTGATATTGAGTCTTGTCGTGATTGTGGCAAGTAACAAAACAACATTTCCCAATGCAGCGTTGATCTCTTGCCAGGGAACCCTTATACTTTCCAATGAACCTAATCTTAACCCATTGATAGTTCCAAACGGTCCGTCATGTGATATGTTAAATGTGTCATTATAAACATTTGTCTTTCGTAGTTTCTCAAGCTGCGATAAGTTGAATTCGTATTCCGCAGTGATCGCATCTCTTTGTTTGATGAATTCTATGACTTCCAGTGAATTCTTATTTTCTTCCTCTAATAGGGCCTGCTCTTGAAGTGTGATCTGTTCAAGTCCTTTCTCCATCTCAAGAATCTCATTATCAATTTCATCCTTCTCGTTCTCCAACGATTCCAACTCTTTCAACAGTTCAGCTTCTTGATCTTTAATTCTATCAATCTCCTTCAAACTCTCCTCTGATTTTGATACGAGGGGGGCTTGTTTGTTTTGTAACTTTTGAAGGAATTGGATGTACACATCTCGTTCCTTTGATGCCTTTCCATACTGAACAGTCATACTTTGAATCAGGATCCCAGCACACTCCTTACACACCGGGAAATCAAGCTCCCCCTTTGATGACAATAGACTAAAGATCATGGATAATGATTTGATCCTGTTGGAAAGAACTTTGTTCTCAGAATCGCTATCTGGATCCAAATCTTCAACGTCATCCTGTCCCTCAAACTGAGGCAGAATGACAAACGACTCCGCCGCATCCTGTGCGCTCCATCTCATAGTAGAATTATTTGAGCCATTATTCGCACTTGCCTTCGCAAGCATTTTGCGCCTGTCTTCAGATATGAAGGGATCCTCACCCAGAGGCGTGCTGATCTCTTTGGAGCTCCCGTAGCCTAATCTTGCTGATGTGAGAAGATGTGTCTGCGCCCTAGATAGATTTGTCAGTGAGGGATCCACCACTAGAGGCAACCGGCATCTATAGCAGTTGTAATTCGGCGTCATGCTCATTATGTGGCGCCCTTGATGATGCTTTGTGGATGTCTTGATGTTGACGTTGCTGCTTTGGAAGTTGAAAAGCTGGGGGGCTTTTTTGTTAGCCGCGCGGTTGAACAACTGCAGCTCAAAAGGACATCGACTCTTCTACGCCGCTACCATTGTAGATAAACACACTAACAATATACTCTCTTACAAGATGATCTTTAATTTTAAATACACCAGGAATTACTTCACTGGAAGGCCTCTGGCGGGATCTGTCCCTGTTGATGGGACTGTTGGAATCCATTCAATGCGTTCTCATAGTTCCAACCGCTCTGTTCAGCGAGCAAGAGCGTGAACTGCATATTTAGTTTTGTCTGCATTTTCAATTTCATCGCTATCTCCTTCTGAATGGGCGTCAATGTGTCTGGAAGTTGAGTCTGTGGCAGTCCTGTGGCTTCGGGAGTATTTGCGCCAGTCGGCTGAGGTGATGCTTGCTGTCTAGATTCATCCCATGCCTTATGGTTGGCAACTGGTCTCACTGTAAGGAGATCAGATGCAATGATGATGGAGCTGGCTGTTGGAATGATGACGAATACTCTGTCAAATGACTTTGGGGTCAATTTGGAGGAGCTGGATCCTGTAACTCCTCCACGTCTATGGCCACGTTGTGATCCATTAGCATCTACTTGAGGGGATCCACTTTCTTGGAATTCTCCATGGAGCGATATTATAATACCATTGACTTGTGCATATCTCCATGCCTCCATTGAATATGCCGACGGGTCTGTGTCAAGTTTGTGCTTTGTTTTTGGTAGTTGTTGGAAGATTTTGTGGATCTGCTCCTGACCTTTTCCAAGTCGTTGTTCACGTGCGCGTTCTGAAGAAACACGAGTCAAGTTTCTAGAAATTGGAATGTAGTATCCAAAGGAGACGTCAGATGCTGATGCGTCATTTGGAACAGATGAATCCACTGACACAGAGAATTGAGATTCAGGAGTATACAGTGGCAGAAGCTGGGAACGATCATTGTCCCAACACTGGAGAAAGTTGGAGACGAATTGTGTAGATATTTGCTGAATCTCTGCATCTTCAAAGAAAAACTGTTTGCGAGACACGGGGAACTCATAAATGGCCTTCAATTTGTTTTCGTCTCGGATTACAACACCGTCCAAAATGATAAGACGTGGGAACACTTTAGCCACTTCGTTTTTATACTGCGGGTCAGTAGTGATTGGGTTGTTCATCATCAGCAGCTCACGGAGGGAACGGAATTTGTTCTTCCAGATGTCCAACGATCTCAACTTGGAGATTCTGTTGTTGGTGAGGGCAAGGTTTAACAAGGATGGGTATGCTTGGGCTAACGTAGTAACTCCCGCAAGATCTTCAAGGTTGTTATCACTCAAATTGACACTTTCAACTGCAAGGTTCTCCTCGATGGCAATCTTCATCAGAGCAGCAAACATCTTGCTCTGGGTCGAGATCGTGATCCCTCCTTGTTGTGCCAGCTCCGGATCCGATGCAATGTTTGACAGATCAAGCATCTTCATCTGTGGGTTATAACGGCGCTGAAGGAAGCGCTTGAGAAGCTCGATTGTATTTGAGGTGGCCTTTGAGCGGGCAGTGATCCTGAGCGCATTGCCAGCAAAGCGAACACCGCTCCACTTGACAAGGGCATCCGAGTCGTTCTGTGTACGGACGTATCCCACAATGGCATCGCCCTCCACGGCCGAGTTCAGAAGCACAATCCTCGACTTTCTCGATAAGAAGGAAACACACTCGTCTTTGGTGGCACCCTGCCACCCACGCACCTCAATAACAATCGCGTTGGCTAGCTCGTGCTGCTGTGCTGCCGCCGTGAGCTGGTGGCCGCTCAGCGCGCCGCCGCCGTTGGTGCTGGCGTTGGTGCTGCTGCCGTAGTTCATTCCTCCGTTGTTCTGATTGAAGCCGCCGCGACGGCCGTTGTTCCCGCGGTAGCTCATCGTGCTCACCTGTTCGTCGCTCGTGCCAGCCAACGTGGTGGTCCCCTGCCGTATCTCCTTTGCGGTTCTGCTGGGCGTTGTTCCAGTTCCAATGGCGATGATGTCTCCCCTTCGGGGTTTTTTTCCCTCGTGATCTGCCATTTTCGCGCGGGCAAGTAGCGCTCAGTGGAAGCGGATTCGTGGCAGAAACACGACGCGGTGAAGAAAAGAGCAGATTGGCTTCTCTCTCCGAGACTGTTTCAAGAAGGGACACGCCGCACCCGTCTCTAGTCGAAGCCTATCCACACACAGCGAATGAATTCGAACTACGAGTACGACGAGCATAGTCAGACGTGGCCGGCTTTTGCGCTGGCGCTGGCTAGTGTTGTTGTGGTGCCCGTCACCATCAGCACTGCTTACGGCGCCCTCTTCCACGGCGCAGAGCCAGCCAAGAGTGCCAATATCACTATCGAGCAAAAGAGTACACCGGAGCAGGTGAAGTCGTACCGAGATAAACACAAGCGTAAATCGGCGCTCTTTTCCAAGAAGAGCGTCTTCCTACTCCTGGGATGGGCCCTGATCGGCTACCTTGTGTATGTGATCATGACAACGGAGACAATTGCCGTTGGCCAAAGTTTTGATCCATATGAGCTTCTGGGAGTGGAGTATGGTGCCACTGAGAAGGAAGTCAAGAGTATTTATAAGAAGCTTTCGGTGAAGTTCCACCCGGACAAGATTAGAAATAAATCGGAAGAGGAGATGAAGGAACTCGAGCAAAAGTTTGTTCTGATCACGAAGGCTTACAAGGCCCTTACAGACGAGCAGACAAAGGAGAATTACGAGAAGTACGGTAACCCAGATGGCCCACAACCAGCGACGCATGGTATTGCTTTACCAAAGTGGCTTATTGAAGGGAGCTCATCCCCTTTACTTTTAACTGCTTACATTGTGCTCATTGGTTTTGTTCTCCCCTACATTGTTAGAACTTGGTGGAACAAGTCCAAATCCCTAACCAAGAAGGGGATTCATACTGAAACTGCGGCTCTGTATGTTGAGAACATGCTGAACCAGAAGAACACTGAAGTGATCAGACTCGCTACCATCAAGAGATACCTGTCTCAAGCGGCAGAGTACAGGGATCTCCTCCCAGGGATGACTCCAGACGAAATTGTCGATCTTTATGATGCTTATTTGAACAGGGAATTCACCGAAGAGAATCTGAAGGCTGCCTCCATTGTCCCACTGCTCGTCAATGGCCTTGTGGATATCGCATCTGCATTTAGAAGTACAGAAATCTCTACACAAGCCGTCATTGCATTGAAGCATTTCACACAAGCTCTTCCAGAGAACCCAAAGAATGAACTATTGCAATTGCCAAACGTGGACCCTACTACCGTTGAAAAATGCAATATTGTTAGATTGGGTAAGTTGCTCACATTGCCACGCGATGAAATCAGGACCGTTTTGGGCATCAAAGATGACGCCCAGCTGGATGAGGCATTGAGTGTTGCATCCAAGATTCCAAAGCTGGACATCGTGAAGGCTGAATTCAAGGTCCCTGGTGAAAAAGTTGTCACACCACAATCCCAAGCTCACATTGCCATTAAAGTGTTGGTCAAATCTGCTAAGCATCACGGAGCTGCAAGAGTCGAGTCATCCAAGCTTGAAGAGGAAGAGACAATGGATTCCTTGAGAGAACCATATAAGATAGTTTCTAGTCAACCAGCTTTACCAATTGCACATGCCCCATACTTCCCACAGGAGAGACAATCAGGATATATTGCCTTTGTGGTGTTACAAAAAGATGGAAAGATCGTGGAAGCTCCAGTTCTTTTCAAGAACTTGGATCTCAGCAATTTGGCACTCGAGGAAACCGAGTTTAAGGATGGTAAAAACTCAATAATTGGGACATTTAAGATTCCGTTGTCACAGCCTACACCTAAGGATGTTGGTAAGTTTGGATTCCGCGTCATTATTAAATCATTGGATTACTTCACGCAAGATTTGGACTTCCCAGTAATTATGGATGTGAAGGAACCCCCACAGATTGAAGAGATTGATTATGACATCCCAGTGCCTCAAGGCGATTCTCTCGCAGGGGCTCTTGCAGGAATGAAGGGCGAGGAGGTGCAATATGATGATGATGAAGATGAAAGTGATTTTGAAGAGGATGATGACGATGAGGACTTTACCGATATCGATTCGGATACTGATGCTGAAGAAGAAGAGGAGGAGGAGGAAGAGAAGGAGGAGGAGAAGGCAAAATGAACCGCCAGATTTGCCTTCCATTCGCATTAGATTAGCTGTGTATGATTTAACCCCGCTTTTGTTGTGCTAATCACATATATGCGTAATATACTAAGGAGACAGTTCTTACAATAAATAGCATCCGATTAAAAATCGTCAAAGGTAGCGCAAAGAATTATGATCATGCTTGGACCACCAGTTTGTGTTCGTTTGAATGATCAGTCCTTCTTTTGGTCTTCAGGCACGAGCTTCCCCACAATAGGGTACTTCTTCTTGAAGTGCTCTTCCCAGCCATTCAGTGCCTCTTGGTCCTGTGAGGTCAAATCATCCAATGGGTCAATCGGCTGATGCCAGTCTCTAACAACGTCCAGGTCAAACGAGTTAAGAGCGAGACCCCTGGAGGCGTCATGACCCGCAAAATTGGAGTATGGGCCAGATGGCCCGTAGAACTGCCTTCCCTGTGTGCAATCAAATACGGTTCCCTTCACTGCGATGAAGATGCGCTCATCGTCGTGTCCGTTGTAGTGTGAGAGAGTACGTGGCGTAAAGATGCCCTCCACCAGTGGGCTCTTTGCTGAGCTGTTGTGGGAGTCATCTGTAGGGTCCGATGTCTTCACTGGGAAGAAGAAGTTCTTAATGAAGGACATTGCCGTTGGTATCCAGAGAAATCTAGTGTTGACGTAGACGAGTGGTGGTTGTGTTCCGTCGTTTAGAGGGCTGAGGCAAAGTCCTCAGGAGATCGAAAAGAGCACTTACATCAAAGCGTGGCCGTAACGCAAACTATACAATAGCCAAAACAACACTAACGCGTCGATTATACTTTGGAGTCGGAATGAGGAAAGACGAGGAAGACAGTCTGCGGGCTATTTACTTATAATAAGTAAATAGGCATGACGTGGGTTCATGTCCGAGGCAGCGAATCAAGCCTGGAGCCAGAGATCGGCTTGAATGAGGAAGAAGCCACGGATTCCAAATCTCGGTGACTCCAATGTGTTGTGGCTCCGAAAGCCTGGGAACTATAACGCTGGAGTCGGAACCCATACAGGTTACGTGGTAATTGAGTGATATGATTGTGAAATTGCGTAAACTCTCTACCACACACTTCTAGATATTGAATATGCTCTAGTAGCTTATAAAGACGCGCAGTATTGGCCAGCGCACATAACTATTGGAAATCTTCGCGACTTTTGAAAAGCTCCCTTATAAAATACCATGAAAGGAAGTATTTCCTCTTTGAGAAATGGCATGCATGTGCTGCGCGAACCAGCAGAGTGCCTCCCCGAAGTTTTGCCTCCCTCTGTACATACAGTGTTTTGTAATCGGCTTGTTTGTTTGCAAAGTAGCGCTGAGTGTCTTTCAATCATTTTAGAGACCACTCCGAGTCACGTACTCCGAGCCAATCTTACCTGGGAATATTGCAGAGGGGACAATCTCTTTTGGGCCCTGACACAGACGTCATCGCGTTCTGACGGCATTGTGCTACGTTCTCTCCAGAAACATCCCAAGCGGTTCACAATCCAGTATTATAGAAGTAAGTCCTCTAAAAGTTGCAAGAAATGACAAACGTTCAGATCATCCTTGACGATGGCATGAAGAGCCAGTTCTCAGTTTCGGCACTGCGATCTCAGCTGGAGAAACTCACCTTCCACCTCTCACCACTCATTGACATTGAAACAATATGCTCCAAGGTCCAGCAAGCGCTGCCCGAAGTGCTCACTAGTGAGGAGCTAGCCACTTTAACAGCTGAGATACTATCCACAATGGTCACAATCCATCCTGACCACTCGGTCCTTGGGGCAAGGGTTTACGTTGACCATCTGAAGTCCCACATCTCAGACAAGTTCAGTGATAACATTGAGAGAATGTACCACCACCACAGAAAGGAAACTAAGAGACATACGCCACTGGTTTCAAAAGGGCTTTATGACATTGTTAAGGCGAATTCAGAGGAAATTGATCAAATGATCTCTCAAGCCAGAGACTACGAGTTCACATATTTTGGTCTCAAGACACTGGAGAAATCCTATCTTCTTAAGTATAATAATGTCGTGACAGAAACTCCGCAGTTCTTATTTCTTAGAGTCTCGTTAGGAATACACGGATCAGATCTCGCTGCTGTCAAAGAGACTTACGACCTCATGAGTTTGAAGTATTTTATTCACGCATCGCCCACACTCTTCAACGCAGGAACACCATTGCCATATCTCTCATCATGCTTCTTGCTTGGTATGGAGGATGACTCCATTGATGGAATATATAAAACTCTCCACAAGTGTGCGCTTATATCGAAGGCAGCTGGTGGAATCGGTCTTCACGTCTCAAACATTCGTGCTTCGGGTTCATACATTGCAGGTTCAAACGGTACTTCTAATGGTATCGTGCCTATGCTGAGAGTCTTCAATAACACTGCACGTTACGTGGACCAAGGTGGAAACAAGAGGCCTGGTGCTTTTGCGATTTACTTGGAGCCATGGCATTCGGACGTTTTTGATTTTCTCAACTTGAGAAAGAATCATGGCAAGGAGGAAATGAGGGCTCGTGATATGTTTTATGCTCTCTGGATACCTGACTTGTTCATGAAAAAAGTGGAGAAAGACGAAGAGTGGTGCTTGTTTTCACCAGATGATGCGATTGGACTGAATGAGACTTACGGAGACGAATTTGTGAAGCTTTACCAGAAGTACGAACAGCAAGGACTTGCCAAGAAAAAATTACCTGCACAGAAGCTATGGCATGCAATTTTAGAAGCACAAGTGGAAACTGGTGGTCCTTTCATGCTCTATAAAGATTCTTGTAATAAAAAATCAAACCAGAAGAATCTAGGAGTCATAAAGTCATCAAATCTCTGTTGTGAAGTTGTTCAATATTCTTCACCAGAAGAGACTGCTGTTTGCAACCTTGCGTCAGTGGCATTGCCAACATTTGTCAGATATGATTCGAATAGAGTCTCATCATTTGATTTTATAAAATTGCATGAAATAGTAAAGGTGTTGACAAGGAACTTGAACAAAGTGATTGATACTGGGGCTTATCCAACAGAAGATGCAAAGAGAAGTAATATGAGACACCGTCCGATAGCTGTTGGGGTTCAGGGTCTTGCTGATTTGTTTATGGAACTGAGGATGCCATTCGACAGCCCGGAAGCCCGTGATCTCAATATTGGGATTTTCGAGACCATATATCATGGTGCGGTTGAGTCCTCTATTGAGCTTGCTAAAGAATTTGGCTCATATGAGACTTTTGAGGGATCCCCTTCTTCGCAAGGGCTGTTACAGTTTGATCTTTGGAACAAGCCCCAGTTTTCTGGGATGTATGATTGGAAATTGTTGAAAGATGATCTTCAGAAGTATGGGCTTCGCAATTCTTTACTGGTTGCTCCCATGCCAACGGCATCGACTTCTCAAATCCTTGGATTCACAGAATGTTTTGAGCCACTCACTTCAAACATTTATACGCGTCGTGTTCTTTCTGGTGAATATCAACTTGTTAATCGGTTCCTCGTGAGGGATTTGCTGGAGCTTGGGTTATGGTCAACAGAGATGAAAGACCGTATCATTGATGCTGATGGATCCATCGCTAACATTGAAGAGATTCCCGAAGATTTGAAGATGGTGTATCGTACCGTTTGGGAGCTCCCGCAGAAGTCAATCTTGACTATGAGTGCAGAAAGAGGGCCTTTCATTGATCAGTCGCAGTCACTTAATGTCCATTTGAAAGACCCAACCTTCCGTAAGATGACTTCAATGCACTTTTATGGATGGAAATTAGGACTTAAGACTGGAATGTACTACTTGAGAACACAAGCTGCTTCTTCCGCCATCAAGTTTACAATTGACCGTTCCACAACAAAATTTGCTTCCCTCACTTCCAGAGGATCATTTACTGAATATTCAGAAGCCCAGAAGTTGGAAGAATCTTCAGACTCGGTTTCTCCGTCCCCTGTTGCAAGAGCTTCATCTGAAGTTAATTATTTGACCATAGATGTGCCTCAGATCAAGCGAATGAGGAAGAGCCCACTTGCCCATGTGTTATCGGACTCAGAAACAAAAGAAAGCGGAGAAAATTCTTCTGCTGACGTTTCTAGAGAAACATCGGAAACCGCATTTGACATACACAGCACCACGCCATTAGCTTCCATCAATTCATGTCAGATTAGAGAGGACTCGCCGTGTGACAGCTGCTCCGGATGAAACGCTGGTTAATGATGAGTGGAAGAATTGCGATTGTTATATAGCTACACAACGACTATTGACATGTACATAGCTGATACTAAAAAATTTTCATCCTAACGTTGACTTCTGTCTTGCAGATGTGGAATAATGTAATATTAGCTTTTGGAAGATTTTGATTTTCAGCTCGATTCACTGGTATAGTGCTTTGGGCGGGCCATCAGGAGCGCCGCTGACCACTGGAGTAAGCACTCCCTAAAAGCCTATTGGCATTGAAGATTTCTATATCCAGCTTCAGTCAAGATCAAACATGAAGTTTCTATGGATAAATGGGGCTCATGATGGCTCCGCAAGCGAGTTCTCCTTAAAGGGCCTAGGACCGCTGTCCTCGAAGCCCACAAACCGTCCCTAGCAGATTGTCTCCCTCTCCTCACCACGTAGACATATGACCGCCACTACCCGGTAGAATCCACACCATAAAGTGCCTAAAATTGAACCCCAATTTTTTCAAAAGCAAGCAGAAATAAAGTTTGTGAACGACTGGGCCTGCAGTATGTAGTCTATACGTCTATACGTGCTTGTTGATGGAACGGAAATCCGACGCAGTAGGGCCGCATTAGGATGAGGTCAGTCGAACTTGCATATCTTTTTATTTGAGAGCAGGCAAGGCATGTCAGCCCACATGGTAGCGATTACTAAAAGATCTAAAAAAGGCAATTATCACAGAACACCTGTAAGGTGTGAAAAAGAGTGCCTAGAGTGGGAGGAACCCCCGCCGATGCGGATTGACTCTTTGCGTGCTGTAGATTTCCAAGAGTCCAGTCCACAAAGGGGCTTGCCCAAGGCCCTTTAGATTTCCATTTCTCAGTTCAGTTTCCCACAAGCGCAGCTTATGTGCTTTTCTCCACTCGAGTCCTGCGTTCTATAATTCATCTTCAAACACTTTCATGTCCTGATCAAAGCACTAGATTTAGCCTCGTGCCGACAGCTCTTGCCGATCTTTTATGCTTGAGCCCACGCGCCCCTAATAGACTTTTCTACTATCGGGCAGCACTCCCGGAAACGAATGCAAAAAGATTTCAACCTTTTCTGTCAATTGTGATTAACTTGTTTCTCGAGCCCGAGGCTTTCCCACTGTATTTCTTAATGCGATCTGCGCTTTGGCTGGCAGGGAAACGGTATAAACGTGCCCCATCGCCCCTCAACTGGATGGCTTTGTACATCCTCCTTCAGCTTTCAAGAATTGTTTGCTGGTTCCTCTACACAATGGCTGCCATGAAGAGGAATATTGTAATCATCGCCAGTTCCCTCGCAGCTGCGAGTGCATTCAATATGGCTGATGCAGCTCCTGAAGGTTCCTGCTTGGTGTACTCCACTACCTATACTGTGATGTCCGCCAAGCTGTCTACTCAGTTGATAGCAGAAACCATCAGTTTAAAGACGAGCACTTTCTCCCAGACTTCAAAAGAAAGCAATTATTTTACATCTGCAACAACTGCAACGCCTGTTACTGCATACTGGTACTCTGCCTCCTCTAGCTTCTCTTCTGGATCATCTACCTCTTCCCCTGTTCTTCCCAGCACCACATCTAGTTGCCCGCTAGACATTCCGTTCTCATGTACCAACGCTACTGTCGTTGAGGATACTTGTTGCTTTGAGTACCCAGGTGGCGTCATTCTCTCTACCCAGTTTTGGGATTACGACCCTTCCACTGGTCCATCCAACTCTTGGACTCTTCACGGGTTATGGCCGGATAATTGTGATGGAACTTATTCTCAGTATTGCGATCCTTCAATGGAGATCTCTGATCCACTCAGCATTATCTCATCTTTTGATATCGAACTTTTGGAATACATGGAGCAGTATTGGAAGGATTATACAGGCGATGATAACTCATTGTGGGAGCACGAGTTCAACAAGCATGGTACTTGTTACTCTACCCTCAAAGCGTCTTGTTATGGTGACAATATGACCCAGTACGAGAATGTTTATGACTATTATAAGCAAGCTGTTAACAAGTTTAAGGACCTACCAACTTATGAGTGGCTTGACGAAGCAGGTATAATTCCATCTTCCAGCACCACGTACTCAAAAAGCGACATTCTTGCAGTTCTTTCCCAGCGCCATGGTGCTGAACCATACATTTCCTGTGACTCCTCTGGGGCCATTAACCAGATTTGGTACTATTTCCATATTAGAGGCCCGATAGTAGGCGGCTATTACACTGCAATTGACACATTGTCAATTTCGGGATGTGGTGACCAGATTTATTACCTTCCAAAGGGCCTTGACATCACGATCTCATCGGCCCTCAGCTCAGATACCCCCGCTGCAACAGGAACGGCGACTAAGGGTTACGTCACACTCTCTGGGCTCTCGGGATGTCTTATCAAGAATGGCCACTGGTATAGCACTGGAACTTGTGCAACTTACTCCTTAATTGAACTTGCTACTGGCTCTTATTACCTCGAGTCTTCTGCTGGCTACTGTACTATCAACGGCAGCAACCAGTTAGACTGTTCTTCTTCAGTAACGACACCATTCGAGTTTAATTATGATTCAAGTTCAAACGTATTCTCTGCTAATGGTGTCAGTACTTTCTCCGCTTCTCGGATTGCCTCAGGGACGGATCAAGAGATTGTTTCTCTCGGTGCTGGCATCATAGAGTTCAGCTTGCTGTTTTCAAGACTCTCATCTTGAATTAGAACAAAAAGAGACGCAATAAATCAAAACTTCATAACAGCATTTATGGGTCATTGAATTAACCTTAGTTATCGAAACGAGGTTCTGTAGGTGTGGGAGATAATGACTTTAGCTTTGGAAGATGTTGTGAGTTCCAAGTTATTCTCTGGGTAGATAAATATATGTGAGCACTTGTAAGAACGGGTGCCTTGATACTGATCTTAAACTCATCTTTCTTTTCACTTTTGCCCCCAGCGTACACAAATACCAGTTGAGGAAATGAAAAGGGCTCCGTGAGAAAGTCTATTTGAGAGCATGCCAAAAAAAGGTATTTGAGGGTGTTGGCACATCGTAAGACTGCACTGGAAATGTCAGGGAACATGAAATGCTCATTCACTTGCTCATCGAAGCAGATATGAAGCTTTTCAAGGCGTGAATAATTGGACACAAGAGCTTCAACATCAGAAGCAAGTGAGTCATCTGCATCACCAAAATGGGTTAGTTTTAATTCCTTCAAATTTGGTGCCTTGACCAACATAGAAGGTGTAACTGAATGAACAGTCAGCTCAAACCTTTGTAAACAAGGACAAGCAAGCACTTCAGAAGCGTGTCCGAGAGATTGCCCCAAATCGAGTCTTAATGTCCGTATGTTATCAAGAGCATCGACGGGAAGTTTGGGAAATGATGAAGTTGACATCCAGGGTAAAATGAGCGTTAAACTGTCCAAATTCCTGAACATCCCAGTTGAGAAGCATGTCAGATCCCAGAGATTGTCTTCATGAGAGGAATCACGGCACTCAAATAAATGTAGTTCAAATAAATGTAGTTGTGGTACATTGAATTCTGATATCGTGAAGGACCGATGACCCGTTATATTCAGTGACTTCAAGTTTGGAGCATACACAGACCGAATCAGTGGATTCGAACCATCAAATAAAATGTTAAGCATAGAGCCTTCGAAATAACAATCTTGGAGAATATTGTTGATTCTTAATCTCACTGCAGATGCCTTGAAGCTTTTATTTTGGAATGTATATGAAGTGCCTGTTATTGGGTATACAATCAGCTTTTCTGAAGGAGACTTTGAGAAGTCAGCATTTAGTATCGTTTGCTGATCAGAGTCCCACATATCCAAGACCATTACATTGTTTATCTTCAACATTCTGGGCACCGCAGAATGGTTCTCATAACTGAGTGTTACCTCCTTACACCGATCAATAGTGAGCATCTCGGGGCGTAATATCTCTCGCATGTTCAAGTCAAGAAATTTGAAATGGGCGATATAGACACAGCAAAATTTACTCAAAATGCCAATGAAGCTTGAAATCTTCTCCGGATGGTCCATCGCACCTGTAAAATTCGTAATGATGGCAAATTTAGGCTCAACCTGCTCCGCCACAGAACGATACATGTAGGGATCAGTCTGGTACCTTTCGAGATCAACTTCCAGAACTTTCACCAAAGACCTTTCTCTAGCGTTTCTTAGATGATAACTTTTTATTGGGGATCTTTGAACTGGTGCATCGCCAAATAGACAATGCTTCCCTGTGATGTCGTCTGTCACGAGCTCAATAAGACCACGTAATCTTCCTTGAGGATCATGGCGCGCACATGCCTTCACAAAGTTAACAAGATCAGCAGTATCCAGATGGCAAATTACCTCTTCAATGACCTCAGGTGGAAGCACTGAGTAAATCATTGGGCTTCCTCTGTCTCCGTGTGTTTTGTTACTGATGTTGATGGGGATGCTACGAAGCTAGGGGTTATTAAAATGTGGTACGTGACACAGTTAATATCATGAGGACATGAGATGCAATATCCACAGGCTTCTCTCCACGTCAAACTCTATCATTCTCAGGCTTCCCTGTTTATCATTTTGAGGTTTAGGGTTTATTGCTGGTTCTAACAAGCAAATTAAGGTATTTCCGTCTTTAAAGTGGGGTACTGGATCTATCTCGTTAATATGACAATGAATATACGTTTTTGTAACATGATTCCAAGAATGAAGAAGTTAGCCAAAATGGTTCTTGGGCTCAACCAGCTGTGACTGGATTTTCTTGCTGATTTTTACACTGGAAATTGCCCCCTTCGGCGTGAGATCTGTAATTCTCGTAAGCTTTGGTGCGTCGATGTCTAGTATAAAGTCTTTTTCTCGAGTTCTTCCAACTGCCGAAAGGCTTTCTAGGCGAGGGAATGAATGAGGCTTCGTGAGAATGTCAAGCTGCGTGTTCAACAAAGTCAGAGACTTCAGGCTTTGTGCATAGGACAAGATGATTAAAGCAAAATCTGGAGGGTTAAGTGAACTGTGTTGAAGTACTTGCAGCCTAAGATGTTCGATGTTTTGATAACGCAACAGAAGTTTAGTCAGATTTGCAACCATCGAAGAGTCTGCGTGGCCATCGAATCTCAATGCAAATCTCTTAAGCTTGGGGGCTGTGATTGAGTAGCATTCTATCCCGGAACGGCATACAAGCTCCAAAGATTCCAGATTGGGACACATCACATCAGTTTCTGTGGAGATGATGCTACTTCCCATATCCAATGTTAGTTCTCGAAGTTTACCAAATACAGTGGCGGCGATGGTTGGAAACACTGCACTTCTAAATGTCCTAAACGTAAGTTTCGTCAGGTTATTAAATGCCTCTGTCAATGAGCTGAGGTCAGTGCATTTATCTGACTCCAGATGATATACGGAAGATGTGAAGATGATACTATCAGCATTAGGTGCGTTGAAGTCAGACACCTGCATGTCACCAAAGTACTCAACTGAAAATGATTCCAAGTTTGGAGTTTCCAAAGATCTGACAATTGGGTCGGATCCATGAAACAGCACTGCCAGCATTGCACCTTGAAATGTGCAATTCTCAATACAGTCTTTCAACCAAAATCGAGCCTCAAGCGCTTTAACGGTCTTTCTTCTCAGTGATAAAGTGGATCTCGTCATAGTCATCACAATCAGTTTGGCAGTCGGTGATGATGAGAAATCAAACATATCCAATGCTGGTTGATTCACGTCATTGATGCTCAGATTTTCAATATTCTCATGCCGTACTGCTCCTGATGTAGGAGCATCACTGTAGTCAAGGTTGACAAATCCACATTCTGAGATCAGAAGTCTTGACGGCCGTATGATTTTATCCATTTTCAGATAACAGTGAGATGAACGGTGAATTGTAACCCTGGCAGAGTTAGTTAGCTTTCCCACAAATGCCGGGAATCCCTCGATATGATCTCTATGATAGGTCTCGCCCATGAAAATGGCAAAGTCATCTTCGACATAGTGTGATCGGCAGAAGTATCCGGTTTCCATCGCCATTTCAAACTCATTCGTTATTTCCAGCACGCCAATCAAAGAGCGTGGTTCCTCTGCACTGAACTCTTCAATTGGTATTCGCTTGATTGAGGGGCTTGCACCAAAGATAGAGCAGTTACCCTCAATGTCATCAGTCACGACTTGGACGAGTTTGAAAATCCGGTTCTGGGGATCATGACCCCTATAGGCCTCCACATAATTGACGACATCAAGAACATCCACGTAGAGAATAATATCTCTGATGAGCTCGGATGGTAACACTGAATAGAGCATTATAGTGTCGGTGGATCTGTCAGCGCCATGTGATGGGGACAGTCAAACGAAATACAGCGTCAGAGAGAGGCCGCAAGACTTGTCCTGCGATTATGTAAGCTCACAAAGCTGCCAAAAGAGCAAGTCATCTACAGAACAAAGAAAACACGGCAGCTCTATAGTGTAAAATCATGATGTTTTTTCCCAACATTGAGTCACTAAATCATTATTGCCGTAGATTGGGCACCTCATAAGCTGCAGCCAGTTGGTCGACTCCCTCATTTGAAAACAAACTAGTGTCTCCAGTCTTGAGGAATAGGTAGCTCGTTCGCTTTTTTTCTCGACTCTTTAGGAGATGCCTAGTTTAGCTCGCCATAATTAACTAAGCAGATAAAATCTGATTTTCCCAGTACAAAACTAGGCGCATTGATGTGTGTTTTGACCTGCGTGCGACGTGGCAAAACAATTTTTGCGGGACACTGCTTGGTAGTAAAGCTCGACTGCTTCAACGTCTTACATTGGGCGGAAATGGCTCGCCCTCCATGAGTATGCTTGAGGCTCCCATTGGAACTATCCTGCACAGGGTCACTGGCTACGCTCTTCGAACCACACTCATAGATACCCATGGACTTGTGAACGGCTTCGATGTCTCAGCGGTGATAGAGTCCGAATGAGGAAATCCGCCCGCTAAAAACCACCGCCAAGGTTACAGCTGCTGTAGTTCTACTGATGGTGGCGATTTGAAGATCACCGAGTATAATTAATTACCAAAGGAGCCTACGAGAGGCCTCTCTTTCCCTGTTGTTGTACTATGGGAGGCCAGTATCAGCAATGCCTGCCAGCGTGGATGACAACTTTTCGGATGGCGCCAGCACGCACGCGGGCTCCAGGACGTCCAAGCTGGACTATACTTATGATTTCCAAGGGGACCTAGAGCCTGAGTTACAGCAACGCCTATTCACCTGGTTGCTGCCAAACAAGCGTGTGCCTCCAATCCCGCTAGAGTCTGAGAGGAAGGTCCTTCCGCTGAACTCTGCCAGCTTCCTCTCGAGAGGCTTCCTTGCCTGGATTGTGCCGCTGCTCAGTGTTGGCTACAAGCGAACCATCATGCAACAGGACTTGTGGACGCTTGGGGACGACGTGGAAGTTAAAAGCTGTTTCTCCCGGTTTAGCAGACATTTGGATGAGATTACTGCTGGCCAAGAGGTGTGGACCAAAAACTCAATTGCACGTGCTACTTGGAGAACCTTCCCGTACGAGTTCTACATGGCAGTCCTCCTCAAAGTTCTCTCTACCATTGCCAGCTGTTTGACCCCTCTGATGACGAAAAATCTCATCCAGGCCGTGGAGATGTATATCATGGGTGTCGAAAAATCTATGTCCCGGGGAGTTGGGTACGCTTTTGGTGTCGCAATCCTTATTTTGACGAGCTCCTTTCTGCAGAACCATTCCCTTCTCTTTGCCAGAGTTACTGGCATTCATACCCGTGGTATCTTGGCAAAGGCTCTTCTGGACAAGTCTCTGGAGTCCACTGCTGAAACAAGACACAGATATCCAGGCGGAAATGTTCTCTCTTTCCTGGGCAGTGATCTTGAAAGAATCGAACAAGCCCTTAGTGAGTGGATTTCGCTCTTTGGTGTCCCAATCTCTTTTATCATTGGGGTTGTTCTTCTTGTCATTAATCTGCATGCATCTGCTCTTATTGGAATTGCTGTTTTCTTGTCATTCACAGTCATTATTATAATTCCAACGATGTTGCTTTTCAAACTAAGAGATTCTGCCAATAAGTTCACCGATAAGCGCAGCGCAAAGATGCGTGAAGTTCTCCAAGCCATGAGAATGATTAAATTGTATTCTTGGGAAGATGCTTATGAGCAGGCTATCACTGCTTTTAGAACTGATGAAATGAAGTACGTGTTTATCATGCAGGCTACCGTGGCGGTGTTGTTTGCTTCTGCTATGGGTTCATTCTCAATCACTCCTATGGCGGCAGTGCTTGCATCATATGCTATCAACGGTCAATCCAGTGCCGCTAATATCTTCTCTTCTCTCTCTGTTTTTTCTATACTTTCCGAGAATCTTATAATGGGTGTGCTTGCCATTCCAGCGACCATCGATGGTTTCAAATCTGGGGAGAGAATCTCCAAATATCTCCAAACACCTTCTGAGACACCTGTTCACGAAACCTTCTATGATAATTCTTGCATCTCCAACATTAACGTTGCAGTACAGGCTGAAGATGTAACCTTCTATTGGAATGAGTTTGATGATGTTGATCCTGGTGAAACAGAAGAAAAACATTCAAAACATTCGAAAACGAAGAAAGAACGGAGGGAAACAAGCCAAAAGAAGAAGATTGACGACGAAGATTTTGATCCGAACCGTGAAGTCAAGATAACACAAAAGACAATCCTCCGCAACGTGAACTTGGCCATCGACAAGGGTGAGTTTGTTGTTATAACAGGGCGTACAGGATCTGGTAAATCATCATTGATTTCTGGACTTTCTGGATTTATGCCAAAATCTCAGGGCCGTGTTGGTGTCTCTGGTTCTTCTCTTCTTTGCGGTTCTCCAATGGTTCTCAATGCTACAATCAAAGACAACATTCTTTTTGGTAAGCTTTACAACTCTGAAATATACAAGACAGTGATTAGAGCTTGTGCTTTGCAAAGTGATCTTGAGATCTTGCCAGCTGGTGATATGACTGAAGTTGGTGAACGTGGTGTTACTCTTTCCGGTGGCCAAAAGGCGCGTGTCAACTTGGCGCGAGCAGTTTACAATGATAGAGATATATATTTTTTGGATGATATTCTCAGTGCTGTTGATTCGAATGTTGGAAAGCATATCTTAGAAAATTGTGTTCTTGGTTTATTGGAAGGAAAGACAAGAGTTTTGGCTACTCATAATTTAGCAATTATAGAGAGAGCTGATCGCGTCATCTTTATCAATGGTGATGGAACCGTTCAATGTGGTACTGCAGCAGAACTTCTTTCAATCAATGAGGAATTTGCGTCTTTAATGGCTTATAAGAATGAACCGGCTGTTAAACCAAGAGATTTGGTAAATGAATTCATAACAGAGATGAATATCGGTGATCAATCAAAGGCCAAGGAATCGGAGGGACAATTGGTTGAAGATGAAGAACGTGCCTACAACAGTATCCCATTATCGATGTATTTCAAGTTTTTTATTTCAGGAAGTGGATTCCTTGGTCCGTTGGTGATTCCGATTATCCTTTTTCTTTCTGCTATAGCTATCTTCACTGCTCTCTTTAATAATGTTTGGCTTACTTATTGGATCGAAGATAAGTTCCCACACCTTTCTAACGGTACGTACATTGGAATTTACACGATGCTTGGCTTCATGGTTGTCGTCACGTGCTTCTTTGAGATTGGTGTCGAAGGTATAGTCATTGCAAATGCTTCCAAAGTGTTAAATCTTAAGGCTGTTCATCGTATCATGCATGTTCCAATGTCATACATGGATTCCACGCCTGTTGGTCGTATTCTAAACAGATTTACTAAGGATACAAACACTTTAGATAATGAAATTGGTAACATGCTGAAGTTTCTTATCCGCTCTATATCCCAATCTGTTGGTACTATGATCCTTGCCATTATCTATGTCCCTTGGTTTGCACTTTCTGTTCCATTCTTTTTTGTGACATTTATCTGTCTGGCGAATTTCTTCCAAGCTACATCAAGAGAGGTGAAAAGACTGGAAGCAGTAAACCGTTCATTTGTGCTGAACAATTTGAATGAAATTTTGAATGGTCTTGACACGATTAGATCATATGGGTCTGAGAAGCTTTTTGCTGATAGAAATGATCGGCTTGTTAATCGAATGAATGAAGTTTCATTTGTTGTGGCTGTTAACCAACGCTGGATCAACCTGTCCTTGAGTCTCGTGGCGAACGGATGCGTGTTACTTGTTTGTCTTCTTTGCGCTACTCATACCTTTAAGCTTTCCGCTGGATCCGTCGGTCTGTTAACTAATTACATGGTTCAATTTGCTGGTAATATAGCCAATTTTTTGGATGTATACACTCAGGTTGAGAACCATATGAATTCTGTTGAGAGGATTATTCATTATGCGTATGTAATTCAACAAGAAGCTGCGTTCACCAATCAGGCAACCAAGCCTGCTGACACGTGGCCAGAACAAGGATCTATAAGTTTTAAAAATGTCCAGATGAGATACAGACCAGGTTTGCCACTCGTTTTACATAATTTATCCATTGAGGTTTCCAGTGCTGAGAAGATTGGCGTTTGTGGTCGTACCGGTGCAGGTAAGAGTTCCTTGATGAGCGCATTGTTCCGGCTCATGGAACTTGATGGAGGTTCCATTCATATTGATGGTGTTGATATTTCCAAACTGGGCCTCCATGATCTCAGATCTATACTTGCAATCATTCCACAAGATCCGGTCTTATTCCAAGGCACGATTAGATCCAACTTGGATCCATTTGGTAAAAGCACCGACGATCAATTATGGGATGCTTTAAGATGCAGTGGTCTAACAGGCACAGAAGAGAAACGCCGCAAGTTCGCCTTGGATGCCGTGGTTGAAGATGGTGGTGATAATTTCTCCCTTGGTGAATGTCAATTGATTGCCCTTGCCAGAGCACTTCTTCGTAAGGCGAAGATCTTGGTCCTGGATGAAGCTACATCAAGTGTTGATCATGAGACTGATTCCATCATCCAGGCTACAATCAGAAGAGAATTCAAGAATTGCACAGTTTTGTGTATTGCTCATAGACTGAAGACAATTATTGACTACGACAAAGTGTTGGTTCTTGAGAAGGGTGAGCTTGAAGAGTTTGATAAGCCAGAAAGACTCTTTTTCAAAGATGGACGGTTTAGACAAATGTGCAACAGTGCTGGTATCACTGCTGATGATTTTAATGGCTCCACGCAGTAAATAAGTCAAGTTCATGGAATTCAGGGATATATAATTTTGGTTGTACTATGCTAAGCATGTAATTAGGATATTATAAAAGGAAAATAATCGTTCCGCCTAGAAGTGGCAACGTTGATAATAATTTTGATCCAAAAGGCAGTTCTACAGGTCCAAAGTTGTTCAAATAGCACAAATAGATATGTATTAATCAAGCGAACCTGTCCTTGAGTTTACCACCAATGCGCCACTTGCCCTTTTGTGTTGCGTTCTGTGTGGCTCCACCAGAGGTCAAGGTGCTCATTATACGCGTGTTCTTCTCAGGATAAACAATCTTCCCGGTGCCGACGTCCAATTCACCTCGTCTAATAGATGAAAAAGTCATTCTCTCTTGTTGGACGAGTGCCTGGGCTGCATAACTCAATGAAGTCCGGGATTTTGGTGAAGTTCTAATCAATGGCAGTCTCGGTGGATTGATCCAACCTTTACGCTTAGGCTTTAAATCTTCTTTTTCATCATCATCTGGTAAACAACTGAATCTAACTTTCTTTACAATCTTCTTTGGTTGTTCAGAAACTTCTTGGATTGTCTTACCGTCATCACTGCTTGCGGTGGAGACGGATGAATCGGCAGAGGTTTCTGTAGTCGCACTCAACTCAGGAGCTGCAAGTGGGTCCAACGTACGTGATTTGTGATGCTCATGCGAACTAGTCTGTGGCTTTGATGGAGTTTCTTGTCGAGATGAATCTTCAGCTTCTGCATCCGGACTAGTAGTGTTGGGCGTAAGAATTATAGACGCATTTGTGATTTCAAATTGTGGAGTCGAACCTGACGTTGCAACCTTAGGTTTTGGTGAACGACGTGGTGGAGTTTTCAATATTCCTTCCAGAACTGATAATTCACTGATGTCTGGTAAACCGTAATGCTCTGAATTATTACGTGCTGGAGATGGTGATCTTTTGGGTGACGGATCAGGTCTTGATCTCTCCGGAACAGGCAAGTGTTTTGGTGGTGAAACATGACGATAGCGTGCCTCCATGCTTGCCTTCAAAGAAGAATGTCTCTCTTGATTCAAAGCCGCAGCTCCAGCTGCTGCTGCAACATGAGCTGCATTGCTCGCAGCTCTTCCTGTTGGTAATGAAGGCGTGCGTTTTAGTGATATGTTAGGGGTGGGAAGTCCAAGCCCTCCCGCACCTAGAGCACCTGCAGCACCTGCAGCAGCAGCAGCAGCCTTTTCCTGTCTTCTTAGCTCACTTCGGATATCAAAAGCCGGGCTTGACATGTAGACTGATGTTGGTCTTCTGATCTGCAATGAAGGTGAACGCGATAACGCAGATGGTGATCTCTGTGATGGCCTTGACGAGTTCGTCAGGGAATTGTTTCTCATGCTGTTGAGCATAGAGGAGTTACTTGAATTTGAGGTTGTTGAAGCGTTGCTGTTTGATCTTTTCCGCGTACTGGCGTTTGGTATTGAAGATGCTGAAGCACTGCTACCTGATCTTTGTCTCGTGTTTGCTATCAAAGATCCACTCCGTGAAACACCTGGTGATCTATCCTTTGTCAGCTCGTCACGAAGTTGACGCTCTCTCTCTTCAATACGTCTTTTGGATTTGATATCTTCCGTGGCTTTCCGCTCCCTTTCAACCTTCTCTTTAATTGCACGGCCCTCCAATACTGTCCTTTCACGATCTCTCTGCTGCTTAGCGATAGCTTCGTGGGACAACTTTTCCTTTTCTGGATTAAACAGGACACTTAGCCTCTTAGTAGCATTCGGTGAGACAACAACTTTCTCCGATGATGATTTTTCCTTGGATTTTTCCGCCTCAAGTTTGACTTTTGTTCTTTTTTCCTTGCCATCAACAGCTTCCCAGTTCTTCAAGAATTCCGCTAAGACATCAATCATGGTTCTTGTCAGTGTAGTTGACTGGTCAAGTGGTAAGATAAGTGAAAGCACAGTATCTCGCTTGAGGTGGAATATCGACCCTTGGCGTGTTGCCCTTGAGAGTATAAAAACAATCTGTTCGTTTTTTCTTGTTGATTTAAAATAATCGTCACAGCTGTTCAGTGACACTTCAAGTTTGACATTGTTGTACAGAAGTTTTGGATTATGAAGGTCATCAGAGGAAGGAATGTAGAGGTCACGTCCCAATTTCCTTAATATGCTGTATAGCTCTCCCAATTTCACAAAGCATGCAAATATTCTGTGGATGGTATGTGTCCACGAGGGAAGACGCTTAAGGATAGCCTCTGTTGTCTTCTTCTTGTAAACTGCCAACTCTGTATTATACTTCTGAATGTTATCGAGCGTCTTTGAAATGGAATCAAGTATTATGGGTATTATTTTAAAGCGACTTTGAGGAATATCTGATCTGGTGACAACAAGTTTTGAAAGGCATAGCACTTCAAGAGGTTGCAAAATGTCCTTGAATGAGTCCATATTAAGAGGGATAGGTCTGTGATTGGCATCTGGTCGTCTGTTTGCGTCTCTTTCAACAATGGATTGTTTCAGTTTTGCCTGGTATATTGCAAGCGCATTTTCAACAATTCCTAACAGATTATCCAATAGCGTCGGGTAGTTCTCTGCAGGACAAGCTGTGTAGTCCGGTGCGTGGAGCTCATTACCCTCATCAGCGTCGAAGCTCACAATAGCGGTATAGACTGGTGGCATGACCCGCTTGATATCAGAAAGACGCTGGAGACGGGATACTTGTTCGAGTCTTTTCCTCAGCGTGTCATGTACACTCATCCAGGGCCCTGCAAGAATGACAATGTTGTGGATAAGTGGTACCAGCTGGCTGTCCGCGCGAACCTTGATGCTGGTGGCCCTGACATGTGTGGCCAGGAGCTGCAGCTTGGAGATGGCGCATTGGTACTGCACAATCTTGGCGTCAAACGAGTCCATGAGGATACCGCCCTTAATACTGGGAGTCGATGCCACAGCGGCAGCGCTGGCGGGGTCCATCTTGCTCACGGCTATGCTCTCAATTTGGTGGAGTTGGCGCTCTGGGAGGAGACACGGCAACAATGGTGCGACGGGCAGAGAGTCTTTCCTCAGGAAAGTTAGTGCACAGCTCGCTCCGTGTGAGTCTTCTAGAATGTCAAAGGCGCTTCCTTATCCTGCTGCTTTGTGCGGAGTAGGAAGGCAGATGGCTGGGAGGTACAGGCGTAATCTTCAACTTCCCCTAGCGGAACAGTGAGGTACGCGCGCCAAGAACCAGAATCTTAACCCGGACACCACATCCTCATCTATACGTCTCGAGCCTTCCGCCGCGAAAAGCACCATCGACCATCAGCAACAGCGCCCTACTGACTCTGTTAGTGTGCAGTTACTAGGAATCAGGTCTCACGGGTATTTACTGTTCTGGGGCCCCTGTGCAAGTGTCTGTGTGTTTGAATTATTCAGGGACTGCTCAAGCGCAGTACACGGCGGCCTAAGTAACTCGCTTCCTGGAAGACGCGGCCCCACCATCGCCACCCATCAGGCCTCCCCGAAGCTTCAGCAGAATGCTGGTAAGACTTCTAGGTAGATCGCCTTTTCTTGCGGCCAGAAATGTTATGCAGTCATCATGTATACGGCTGGCTAACTTGTCAACCTTCACACGGCTCATGCAAAACGAGCCCCCCAAGCGGCCACTCCTCGAGCCGCCGCCAGCGGCCGATTTCAACATCCCAAACTTCTTCCCCGAGGAACTCACAAAGATTGTCAAACCGATTACGCCGAATGACGCCTATGTCAGTTGCACCGTTTTCGATGTGAACGGAAACGTCTCAGCTGTTTCGAAGCACTTTCCCAAGATGAAGTTCTTGCAGGAGCATGGCCTCTACCCCCGTGACCTTCGCAAGATTGATACTTCTGCCATTGACGTTGTCCCATCTATTGTCATAAGAGATAATTGCATCCTGGTTAACCTATTGCATATCAAGGCTCTTGTCAAGGCGGATAAGGTCATGATCTTTGATACAAGTGACACTAGTGCTGCATCAAAGCTGGGTCTCTTTGTGTACGATTTGGAGGCAAAGCTCAAAGCACAGAACCATGGATGGATCCAACAATACGAACATAAGGCATTGGAATCTATTCTGATCAATGTAATGTCTTGTCTTGATACGGAGCTGCAGCATCACTTGAAGAGTTGTGGATTGATTCTAGCAGAGCTCGAAGATCAGATTGATCGTGATAAGCTTCAGATGCTTCTTGTTAAATCTAAGGCTCTTTCAGCTTTCTACCAAAAGGCTCTTCTCATTCGAAATGTTTTGGATGAAGTGTTGGAGCATGACGAGGACCTTATGGGAATGTATCTTACAGATAAATTGAACCAGAAAGCAGATTCAGAAGAGAAAACGGACTTTGGCGAAGTTGAAATGCTTCTAGAGGCATACTATAAACAATGTGATGAGTTCGTCCAGCAATCTGAGTCCTTGATAAGTGATATTAAAAGCACCGAAGAGATTGTTAACATTATCCTAGATGCAAATAGAAATTCACTAATGTTATTTGAGCTTAAAATCACCATATATACCCTTGGTTTCACCGTTGCGACATTGCTTCCAGCTTTCTACGGGATGAACTTGAAGAACTTTATTGAAGAGTCTAACTTCGGATTTGGTGGTATTGTTGTGGTTTCTATGATTGTGGGTCTCTTCGTAACTGCTGCAAACTTCAAGACACTCCGTGGTGTTCAGAAACTGACACTAATGTCTCCAGGTGAAAGGCCAAGACACACCTTGTCCAGACAAACTGCACTAGAACGTAAATGGTTCTTCCAAAAATGGAAAATGTTCAACAAAAGACAACCGAACTCTGATCAGGGCCAAAGAGAGGTGGTTTGGAAGTGGCTTATAGATGAGAAGAAGAAGTGATGGCGCTTGCACTTTTATCTTATATGTACATACTCGTTGTGTGATCCCATTATTCGCATTCTCTAATCTTTTAATGACTTTACGGCACTATTTATCTATTCTTAGAATCATTCGTAACATTCATTAAATGACATCAGTAGTGATTCATGCATATGAATCAATTGGTTTTGGTTTCGTCCTCACGCTAATTGTCTGTGGATTCCCAAAAAAAGAATCAATTGTTTTCTCACTATATCCCATAGAGATAGGACCCTTTGAGTTCCGTTCCTTCTTGACAATGCTAGAATCATAGCCATAGAAACTGCCAGGATTGTTCAATTCTAACAAAAGCTCGTCCAAGTCTGGTGCATCTGGGTCATGAAGATCAGGAATCGATTTTGTCTTTGGCTTTCGCCCTCTTTTCTTTGGCCCAGACTTGGAAGGTGGTGATTCTAGAGCAGTCTTTGCAATCATCGCAAAAGCATCCATCTCCATCTCACGGGACTTCCGTGTTTTCGTCTTTCTTCTCTTTGCTTGCTGTGATTTGTTTTTCTTTCCTGAGACATCAACGGTAGCAGTCACATTAGTTGACTTTTTTGAAACCACTACTGGTTTGTCTTTGGTTCTTCTATAACGTGCGAAGAGCTCCTTAAATTCGGCTCCAGTTGTAGCAGTTTGCATCTTCAAATAAACCTCCTTCCATTTTGGATTCTCGAGCGAATATTTGAAATCGAGCTCAGACGCCTCGTGCTTGCTATCCCTCTCTATAGGTTCAAGATTGATTTTCTCCTTCAAGTTAAGATCCAAACAGGAATCTAGCAAAGATTCTTGTCTCAACAATAAATCATTAATATCCAGACATTCCCCAGGAGAAACAGGATTAGGGTTTGATGGGGTCACACAATCCATATCAACTTCCTTTCTTAAAATGTGATCAACGTCTACAGCCGAGAAGAAAGCACATGATTGTGGCAAGTCAGTCATCCCCAAATTCTCAGAAAAAATAGCCCTCGTCCAGATGTTACTAATTTGTAAGGCCATTGCAGCCCGATACTTGTCCTCTTCCTTGACCAAGTATCTGATTTCATCGTGAACACTCAAGCTCAATCTGGCTTCTATCCGATACTTCTTAATCAAATAGTTCATGGAGACACACAAAAGATGCAAATAATCAACACCAGACGATTGAATTGCCCAATTAACTCTCGAAGTAATGAACGAGTTGGCATTCAAGTTCTTCTTCATTAGCGCCCTTGTGATACTGGCGCCAAGCACAGGGGTTCTTGGATGGTCCTGATGGGCAATACGCTCAAGCTCATTGAAAAGAACTGATTCAGAGCCACCATACCATAACTTATGACTTTGCTTGTTAATATGGTAGTAGCCCGGCTGACCCTTGGTTTCAGAATAAAGGTTCTTGGCTCTTGTAGAGCACTCTTCATCAGTCAAATCTGGATTGAACTTCTTCAATAGAGTCGTGGCAAACTTAACCCCGGCACCATATATACGACCATAGTTGAAGATCTTAGCCTCATTACGGGAAATCCCCAAGATGTTGGCAGTCTTAGAGTGCAAGTCTGTGCCGTCTTGTTTGGAGCCTTCAAGCGTCATCCAACCAATTGCAGTCCCTCCATGGATCCTAAACAAAGAATCCCCGACCAAAGAGGCAATCCAAAGTTCTTCGGAGTCAACATCTGCACCCACAAAGCAATAACCTGGAGGTGCAATAATTTTCGATTTCAATTCAGAACCAATCCTGGACTTTTTAGCATTAGAGGCTGTCAACCACGTCTTCTCGACAGCACGACGGGTAACGGTACCCATTGTAACAACTTGAGGAATGATGATCGAGTACTTGTCACTTTCTTCTGGTTTAACAACAAATTGAGACATGATGCGTTCACGAGAGCTTATCCAATAGCTGCAACTGGCATTCAACAAAAGTGCCTCTTGCGCAATTGGATTATCTGATTTTAATATTCCCTTCTCAAATGGGACTGAGAAGGATTTAGCAAGCAATAGTGTTGTTCGGTGTGTAGGTCCCGTAGAGTTTGGGACACGGAAGTATATGTCTTCAGGAAGGTCATCTCGAAAGAAAAAGTTCAGCTCTTTCTCTTTCATCATAATGTTTTCTAAATCTTCCTGCTCTTTGAGTTTCTCCATATTTCCATCCTTCTCAGCTCTCTCCAACTGTCTCTTTGTGAGCTTCTTCTTTCCATAGGTATCGGCAAAGGTGGGAGCCATCACGTAGTTCTTGGCCATAAGTCTCTGGTAATCCGATGACTTTGCCTTAAAACACCAGCCATACATATCGTGCCAAACAACAGGACAGTCTTCCCATTTTAACTTCAATAATAAAGGTGTGATCCTTGCTCTAATAGTGATGTCAAGTTCATCAGTCTTCTGTATATAAAGCTCTCTGTACCATTCAGGAAATCCTGGTAGTTTCTGGTTCTTGTATGGAACCCCCTTTTTAGTCAACTTCAATGGTACAATTGTCCAGTCTAATTGACTAAGCCAAGGGTCATTCTCAAAAATCTCGGGCTGGTCTCTAAGTTTTACAGCTTTCTCAGCAAGCTCACGAAGACTTCCTTCGATCTTTTGACGTCTTTCTTGATAAATAGCCTCTGCCCTGTGGATGTACTCCTGCCATTGATGATTAGTCGTTAGAATACCTGAGCCCATGAACCGCAGAGCAGCAAAAGAAACAGGATGTGGGGACTCTCTGAGAAATTCTGGAAAGACTCTTTTATATACTCTATGGGTGGAGTATACGTCATCAGCACAATATCGAATCAATTGATCGAAGTTCATTACAATTTCAGAGAGATCTTCAGTGCTAAAGATATCTCTTGTTGATTTGTCAATCTTCTCACTGAAGTAAAACTGTGAAACTTCGGCCAACGAGTTTGGACTTGAGGAATTAACCCATGGGTCGTTAATCTCAAAGTCCTCCAATTCCAACGAGCTGGTCTCTTCGTCGTTCTTAAGCTTGCGATGCTCCATCCAACGAGCCCTCTGTCTTGAGCACATCCCAGAAACAGCAATATGAAGTGCCATTGTATCGAGATAGAAAGCCTTTGTCTCCCGAAGACTGTACTCTTCTTTGATCCTTGCTCTGTCATACCCAACGTTGTGACCAACAATGACGCTTTCTTTTTCAGTTGTGTTCAATGGAATGAGATGGTCGTATGATTTTGAAGCGCCAGTAATAACTGGCGACACCCAAGCATACCAGCTGTCTTTGGATGCCGCAACTGCCATCACTGGGTACTTTGAGACAATGTACTGTGTTTCAACGTCAAACACAAAAGCCTCTTCATCTGGGTATTCCACTGGCTCTGGCTCCTTCCCTTGGGTATATTTCGTCCAACCTTCGACCATTATGAACTTTTCTGGTTTTGAAGGAAGTTCACATTCTGCTAGAGACTTGGCCTTGTCAAGGTAAGGTTCGGAGGCGTAGATGGCAAGGCGACGAAAATGCTCGTCAAGCGTATCTCCCTCAAGTGTAGGCAATTTTAAGTCTAGTGGATCAGTGAGAGATGTCCTCTTTCCCAAGAGACCATGGTGTCTTAGATAATCTTTTGAAATCTCAGTAAGGTTCTCCTGGTGTTGGTCATTTATCTCTTTAACATTGGGCTTGGAGGGGAAGACTTGTCTGTCGAGTCCACGTGAGAGATACTGGATTCCAACAGGGTTGATGATCGGCTTCTCCGGTGTAGATGACGACAATGTGCTTTGACTCCTTAGTATCCCCTTCCAGACCCAGGTGAAGCCGCCTGGTTGACGCGTCGAGCGACAACGCAGCATAGTACGTGTCTGTATGGAGATAAGAGCGCGTATGTGATGTGTCAGCAGCGGTAATTGACCGTCGAAGTAGGGCGTCGGCTGTGGGATATCTCAAAGACTCCTGGTCGCAGCTTTCAGTCGACCAATATAGCCCTGTATCTGGCGTTTGTGTTGACAATTGCTTTGTTGAATAAGGTAGGTAACGGTTCAAAGACTTTTCAAAGATTGCCCGTTTGGGGGAAATTAGTTGGTCCGGCTATCGGTTAGCGCAACACAAAAGTAAACAGAGACTCCCAAGGGGGATTCTAAGTGATTTTATTAAAGATATCAAAGCTAAAAAGGGGCAAAACATAGTAACCAATCTATCAAAGACTATTAAAGAGGAAAACCGAAATGAAAATGGAGAATTATCGTTGTGGACCTCAGAATTCGTGGGCTAAGGCTCCAAATGCGTAACTCTCACACCACGGTTGTCAAAAGGGGCACTTATGCCGCGACAGCCCCTCGGCCGCCAAATTGATAAAGAGCAGCCACATGCCACACGCCCAATTTGCAGGAAGAAGCCGGTACGACACCAAATAGCACACTTCAAGATGGCTACTCGTGCACTCAGTGACAACCAGGTACGTGAATATATCAGCTTTGTGTCTCACTGGGTTCCAATTGGCGCCCAGACGTGCCTGCCGCAAGGAGGCAGCAGGCCCCGATACAAGAGAAGAAACATGAGAACTAACTGAACATCTAGGTCGCCGATGAACTCAGAAAGATGGAATCCTTCATCCAGAAGGAGGCTGATGAGAAGGCCAAGGAGATAAAGTTGAAAGTGCGTGTTGATGTTATTTACGACTGGGTTCGGATAATTGATACTAACAAACGACATAGGCTGATGAGGAGTACGAGATTGAAAAAGCTAACATTGTTCGTTCTGAGATTGCAGCCATCGATGCTCTTTATCAGCAGAAGCTGAAGAAGGCATCCCTTGCACAGCAGATTACGAAGTCTACAATTGCAAACAAGACAAGACTCAAAATCCTTTCACAGAGAGAGGCTGTCCTTGATGATATCTTTGCTGAGGCCGAGTCCCAGTTGAAGGAGATTTCAAAGGATAAGGCACTATACAAGCCGGTCCTCACTGGTTTAATTGAAGAATGTTTGTTGACCATTTTAGAGAAGAGTGTTACTGTTAAGGTGCGTAAGCAGGATGTCGAATTGACAAAGGAGGCTGCCCAGGAGGCTGTCAAGGCCTTTGCTGAAAAGGCTGGCTATCCGTGCACAGTTACCATTGATGAAGAATCGTTTTTGAACGCAGATGATGCCGGTGGTATTATTGTCACTAATGGTTCTGGTAAGATTGAGGTTAATGACACATTGGAGGAGAGACTGAAACTTCTCTCCGAGGAGTCTCTTCCTGCTATTAGACTCGAGTTGTTCGGTCCATCTGAGACGAGAAAGTTCTTTGATTAAATAGAAACCCTAATATTCTCGAGCGTTTACTTCTTCTTTGGTTCTTTCCAATAACATGTTTTACATTTTAAAGGCTTTGATATTGGGGGGCAACAGCGCGCCTAGGCCAATTGTCTAGATATTGCCAGAAAAATAACCCTTTATGATCTAACAAAGTCAAGTCCATGTCTTTAGATCTATTTTACTGCATTTCTGAGGCCAGCAATACCTAATAATTCGGACGAAGAGCACCAAATAACTACCAAAGTATAATGATAGGGCTTAGGAGCCCTGGTGATGTGTCCCCTAACGAATTTCACAAGGCGTCTTTAAAAATTTAGGCCTGCCACGTTTGGGATGATTGTACTTTTTATTCGTAGTCCCCCCCAATTGTTAATCAAATCAGGCTTAACCAATACCGTTTGCATCCCTTCATACGCTGGAAGTTCGGGGAGAGCAGCTTTTGGTTCAGCTGACATTTGTTTTTGCCTCTCATATATCTAACCTTGATCACACCCAATTCGGTTCCCGCTTGGTGCCCTATAACTTTTTTTTTCTGGGTCGTCTCTGACACTTTTAGAATATAATCGTTTGAGAAAAAACTAAACAATGAATGATATTGAGGCTGAGATGGAGAAGAGGTTCGAAGAGGAGGTCCTGGAGATTACCTCTTCTTCACCGCCTTTAATGTCCAATCCCTTGAGCAATTCCTCGGCAAGAGCACACCCTGCAGCACTTTTCTCTCCTCAAGCAGTTCCATCGGGTGCACCTTCTGGCCTCTTGTCACCACCACCATTCTCTGTACAGTCTGGAGATACTAGCACAGGTATCATTTCACCAGCTGGGTCAAGGTACGTCTTTGAAGCTGATGAGCCAGCTATTGTGGCCCCTCGTCCGATGTCACCTATTTTGGATCCATCGCTCTCAGGATTTGGTAGCCAGCGTCCAATGAGTGCACAGGACTTCAACAATTTTGGCGGTAACAACTTTGATCCTTTTAGACCATTCACTACCCAGCCAGGGTTGACAAACACACAAGAACAGACCCCATTAGCAGTCCCAGAGAGGCCAATGAGTTCTATGGAGATTGATTCCCTCACTTTTAAGAATGACGTTGCCAATCTCGTTGAGTGGTTGGGCACTCTCCATGACAATCAGCAGCGCACTGCTGTTGATAACATCCTTTCTAACTTATCAGATGAGGCACTTGAGTATGCAAAAACAAGGATTGGGGAAATCACATATTCCCAGAGACCGCAGCAGAACCAGCACCAAATTGTTGCTCCACAACCCCTCTATCAGTCCTCCATGCAAGAACCAGCCACGCTTGATGCCATTCTCAACGGTGGCCAACATGCTTGGCCCTCCGCCTCGGCAACTTCGAACCTACAAAGGGCTCTTTCACCAGTCTTTGCGTCTCCAATGGACCGCAGTAGTGCCCTTGTTCATGAAGCTGCTATTTTGACTAGACCGCGCAGCGCTGACCCGTACCATAAGACACCCTCCAAAACACGTCATTTGTATCACCATCACATTCCAGAAGGTTATCACCAGCACGTGCCTCAACAGCCAAAGGCACAACGGGCTTTTGACATTACAAACCTGGCCCAGCAATTGAGTGCTCAACAAGCTGCGAATAATGGGATGGATTATGCGAACGTCAATAATCTGAAGTTAAGTGCGCTCTCCACTATAAACTCACGAGCACAGTTAGACTCTGGCAAGAACAGAAAGCACAATGATGAGCGAGGAAGAAATCAGCTCGGTGGAGAGGACTTTGCACGCACGTCATCTGTTCCTCCCCCACCACGCATGAACTACTACGAGCAAATGCATCACCCAACAAAGGAACTGTCCAAGATGGCCAGTCTCAACTCCGCTACAAAAGCTCTATCCCTGGAGGATTCATCAGTGCTGACCCCACACAAATCGCCGCAAAGCCCATCTGGAAGCGCTTCACAGGCGAAGTCTCCAGCTATCAATCCGAAACAAATCACCAACCCAAAGCTTCTTGCAGACGTTCCGGCATGGCTCAAAACTCTGAGACTGCACAAATACACACCTTGTCTCCAAGACACACCATGGAAGGAACTCATCTACTTTGACGATCAAAAGCTGGCTGAGAAGGGTGTGACAGCTATGGGCGCCCGTGGAAAGCTTCTCAAGGCTTTTGAGGTTGTTAAGCAGTACTACGAAGACGGGCTCATTGAATGAGCCGTCTAGACCTATACACTTATACACTTTTTCGTCGCATTGGAAGCGTCCAGTAGTCACTCTAGAAGCGCTCCAGATCGCTGCTTTTCGCCGAATTTCGCGATTTCGTGCCGTTTCGCAAATTCATGACCGGATCACCGCGAAAACGGCGGTCAACGGTTTCATCAGACAAGAGAACCTGTACCACCCTGTCAAAGAATAACCCCTCCAAACCACTGCTACAACTCTCAGGACCGCACAGGAAGCACACGATCTGGCTTTGTAAGGGTGCCAAGTTCATATTCCGACTGTCGCAGAGCTGATTTGGACGCCACAAGAGCCACTTCCAACGAGCCGAGTGTCTGAGCCCTGAGAGTAAGGAGACCTCAGGTTTATCCACACACATCCTAATAACCATGTCGCAGGTGCTCTATCTTGACACAACCTCTTCGGAGGAGGTTGTCCAGGAGAGTCTTCGACTCTTTGACATTGCGCTAACGCGCTCCATGGTCCGCCTGTTCCGCAATCTCAGTGACCTGCTGGCATACGTCTCAGTGGCTGGCGCCTCCGAGTTGGATATCAACTACCCAACTATTGTCATCATTAATGAAAAGACTTTGGCGCTTGGCACTCAAGCTTCAAAATTGCAACCCGGTGTTAGGAGCACGCCGCTTAACTGCTTGGGATATCTGCAAACCAAATCTCTGCTGGAGAACCACTATAAGCATCTTGTTGTCCTTACCTACAAGCTGTCTGACGTGAGCATAACTCGCATCAACGATGACATTACAGCATACCATGAAACTCTCAAGAACAGAATCGTGCGAATGAAGACGTGGTCTGGCTTGAACAATGAGAAAGCAAAAAAATGTCCATGTTTGCACTCCATGACTAATTGTCTTTCGACTATCCTTCACAGTGATTACGAGTTACAATCGCAAATGAGAAGCTATCTGGAATTCATCAACGCAGAAGTCGACTTCTTTGCTCTGTTGACACTACCGAAAGAAAAGAACTTTTATAAGCACTGCATTGGTAACTGGGGGTTTATTGCTCATGAGTTGACTTGCGATGAGCTAACGTATTGCGCACTTCTCATCTTCCAGCAAGCATTCTCAATACTGGACCCACATGCTCACTGTTTGAAGCTCAGTGATAATGACATCCTCAGTTTCTTGTTCTCCTTGAGGGATTCTTATAGGGGCGGTAACTCATTCCACAACTTCAGACACGCAGTGGATGTTCTGCAGGCCACGTTTTATTTCCTCGTCCGTCTGGGTACCATCCCAAAGTTTGCCGAGTATACTGAAGATTTCTCTGCTCATCCACAGTCCAAGTTCGACGAGCTGGCCTCAGGAACGCATGAGCGCCCTTTTGCATTTGATAATGAGGCCTCTCTCCTGGACCCTATACAGACCCTGGCTCTGCTTGTTTCATCTGTCGGACATGATGTTGGACATCCTGGTCTCACCAATGCATTCCTCATGCAACACAAGTCGCCAGTGGCTCGGGTTTATTCCAATCAATCTGTCATGGAGAATTACCACTCTACTATTTTTCAGGACATTTTGGGTGTTCACTGGCCACAGTTCTTATCTAATGAGCACACGTCAAAACCAGAAAACCCTCTCAATACTCGCGCGATGCAGGTTGAAAGTATCATTGCCACTGATATGGCTAACCACTTTGAATATATATCTAAGGTTGAAGAAATCTCTGAAGTTCTGCAAAGTGAGGAGAAGAGACTCAAAGTCAAGCACAGTTTGAAACATACAGGAATTATCCTGTCATTGATCATCAAATGTGCTGATATCTCTAACGTTGCAAGACCATTGGTCATCTCCACCAAATGGGGAATTGTCCTTTCGCGAGAGTTTGACGAGATCCAGTTACTTACAGAGAACATGACTGCTTCCAAAGATATTAATACTGTCCTAGATCGCCGTGATGGTCCATTCTTCCCAGCATCTGTGGAAGAGGCTTTGATTGAAAACCCGAACTTGGCTAAGGGCCAACTATTCTTCATCAACACTTTCGCAGACTCACTGTTCACTGAAGTGGCCACTGTCCTTCCTGAATTACGTTTCTCTGCTGATATCGTACTGGACAACAAACGCTTCTGGATGTCTTTGACTTGATTTTGCTTACATTATTCCATTCACTTGAGTGGTTTATAGTCCGTTTCTTACCTTTTAATTACTATTGTATGAGGATGAATTTTTGCAGAGAGCTGTAAATATTAATAGTGTATGTGACAGGTATAAATATTAGAAACCGACGTAGAAATATTTTAAATAGTTGTCAAATCTCTGGGTGATAAATTTCGGTAAGTCAGCCTCCATATTTGAGACTTTATACAAGCTCCACATTCCCCAAAGTGATATCAATGAGATCGCATTCATTGTCATCTTTCTGATTCTAAGATCTTTCACTCTGAGCCATGTTAGAACCCCGTAAAGAGTGTGGTAAGTGGAAATAGTGATGAGTGTAGGATACACAACCCAGTTCAACAGTGGCTTCCACAATGCTTGCCCCCTACTAAATAAATAGGACACATATTCCAATGACACGTAACTTGAATCGCCATCCACTTTCAACGGTATGACTCTCACTTGAATCGCGTGGAATAAGACAAGTGGAATACACAGGTATCCAGAGAATTGAAGCGGGGTTAGTCCGATCTTTCTGTATATGAAACTCTTCTTTGGTGCAGCTGCAGCGTATCCAGATATTCCGCCAGTCAATCCGAGAGCTTCGTCATTCACAACTTGAACGTTGCCATCCAAATCTGTCTCCAAAGCACCAGCATTAGGGGAAAGAGAGCTTTGTCTTTGTCTTCTCTTGCGCTGATGTTTCTTGCGCTCTCCATGGCGTGCCCTATAAATCCACCCTTTGATAACCCGTGCTAGTATTCCTGATATTACATGTGCTCCTAGTGATCCCCACACGAGAAACTCTTCGATTCTCGGAGCTTGATAGAATGTACGGCCCATGGATATGAGCTCATCTGCTAGTGATGTGGACAACACTGGTGCACCAAGGACAGCAGTGCCATGCACGAAAGTGAATACCGTAAAGGATATTGAAGAATATTTTTGAATGGAGTTTAGAGTGGGCAGAGACCGCGTCAACAGACGCAACGATGTAGATTGGGTTGGTATCCACAGGTCGTCTTGCGCCTCCGTCCCGTCCTCTGACAGTGAAAGAGGAATAGGTGCAACTTCGTTAATATCTGCAAGTTGTGGTGACTTTGACGATTCCAGACCTGGACTTCTCAAGTGTCTTTGTGGCATTTCAGACTGGTCTTTTTCTGCTCTTGTGTTCTGTCAGACGTATAGCGCTGTTGGTGAAGTTGTTTCTTCCCACTATGATCTTTTGGAATCAAAAAGAGCCCTAACGGTCAGCAACGGCTACTACGGTTCTGGAACTTCAAGGGAGATCTAATCGATAGATATCTAGAACTGACAGTACATTGACTATCATTATTACTATTTGGGATGCTGAATTAATGTAGTTCGAATGCAAATCTGTTCATTACAATAGTAAGACGAACTTCGCGATACCTGATTCGCTGACTCTACTGGGATATCTACGTCTCATAAATAACGATCCACAAGAATCACGTTTATCACATTATCAAAAAATCCTAATCATTCCGACTAGAAGATGAATTGAAGGTTAACGTCAATTGGATGAGAGGCAGAGAATTGAGGCTTCTGAGTGTACTTCCCCACCATAATCTCTCTCATGTTCTTCAACAAAGAAAGATATGTTTGCTGTGGGGCGTTTCCCATCACCTTTATGAACGCATAAGACATAGCACCAGTTGGAACGCCTCCCTCATTGGCATCTGCGGATGTCTGATCATCCTTGGAACCGGAGAACATGACAACATCAGCTGGAGACGTTTTGGTTCTCTTGGTCTTCTCGTAAGCTTCAGTATTTGGCCCACCCTTAATAGCCAGGTTTGCAAGCTCTTTCAGTCCTCTCATCAATCCTGCATTGTCGCCTCTCAAATAAGACATGGCAGCACCTAGCAAACCTTCACCAGCCTCCTTAGCGAGATTTGGCTCCTTAAGCACACCCTTTGTAGAGTACATATATGGTAAGTCTAATACCGAACCAGAATGACAAGAGTCAAACAAGGCAGTAAGTCTCACACCAGCTTGTAGTGGCTGGACAAGTCTTGCATGGAGCTCGTCGTCAACAATCTGACCGCTAGTCTCATAATCCAATGGGACAATAGTCTCATCGATGCCATCTTCCTCGTCTCCGTCGGTATCTTGCACTTGAGATCCATGACCAGAGTAGTGGAAGAACAATGCATCGTTAGGCTTGGCATCCTTCACCAACCAGCCGATGGCCTTGATAATGTTAGCTCTGATTGGAACCTTCACCATCTGAGTCTGATCGTCAGAGAGCATAACAATATCACCTTCCTTGTATCCATTTTGGAGGAGGAAAGCCTTCACGTTGTTCGCGTCATTGATACATCCCTTAAGCTGAGCTTGTGTACCAATGTAGTTGATACCAATGAGCAAGGCTTTCCGGCGTCCCGTACAGTTGGAGTACTGATAGTTGTAACCATTTACACCAAACGATTGTGGGGAAGTGGATGGCTTTTGCACATCAGAAGCCTGCTGGATACGTGCATCCACAGCACTGTCGTTCTGTTGCTGGTAGATGGAGTGAGACTGGGCAGACTCTTGTACCGCTTGCTGCGACAAGTTTTGTGCTGGGAGTGCTGCAGCAGGGCGAGTGTATCCACCTTGTTGTTGTTGCTGCTGCTGTTGTTGCTGGAAAAACTGTGGCGGAGCCTGCTGGTACTGATTTTGTCTCTGGCCTGGGTACATCTTAGAGAGCCTCTGAAATTAATTGAAGGGTATAAAAGCCCGGATCGATTAGGGATCTTTATTGAAATCGATTGGGGCTTTGAGCCTAGTTTCAGTTCGGAGTGACTGGGTGCGGGGTGTTAGGGTGTAGCAGTGCAGCATAACCGCCTCGCGTACCAGGAATTGGATCATCAGGTCTCCGGAAACTGGCCAGCTCGAGCAACTTTGGCACCTTATCATTGCCATCAGTTGGGTCACGGCTAGGAAAAATGGGAAAGAAGACTGGTCCTTCAGTGGACGACGCTGGTAACCCTTACGACTACATGGTGGTCATTGACGCTGGCTCCAAAGGCTCACGCGCTCATCTCTACAGATCTCAGCAATACTTTGGCGAAGCCAGTGATGCTTCCTCTACAGCAGTTGATGACAGTGATTCTGAAGACGAGGATGATGACCAGAATAAGCATCCGGAGTCTAAGTGGGCAGATGTGAATGATGTGGAAAAGCAACGGCTGTCCAACTACCCTCGCATTGAACTTGTGAGACGGAAGAAGGTGAAGCCAGGCATCGCAACCTTCGTTAACAACCCCAAGAAGTTGGGATCCAAGTATGTGGGGAAGTTACTTAAAGACATTAAGAAGTATATTCCAGCTGACCAAATTGGCCGTACGCCTGTTTTTTTGCATGCAACCGGTGGAATGCGTCTTTTGAAGCCAGAAGATCAAGACGTGATCTTGACAGAGGTCTGCACCTACATCCAAAAACACAGCGCCTTTTTCTTGCCTGATTGTGCCTCCCACGTTAATTCTATTTCTGGTGAGACAGAAGGTTTGTACTCTTGGATTGGTCTGAATTATAAGTATGGTATGTTCTCTAGAACATTGGACGATTCTTCCACATATGGAGCACTTGACATGGGTGGTGTCTCTTCACAGATTGCATTTGAACCTGCCACTATCAGTGATGAGCACATTGACTATCTTTATAAAGTGGCTCTGAACTACATGGATCCCTCTGATCAGACAAGACTTAACTATAAGGTCTTCTCCCAGTCATTCTTGGGAGGAATGAATCAAGCACATACGAAGTATGATGAGTGGCTCATTCAGCAAAATCAACTCACTGACCCTTGTCTCCCCGAAGGATACATAAAAACGGTCTCATCTCGTTCGGGTGAGAAGATTGACATCCAAGGATCTTCTGATTTCACCCAATGTTTGAAGTCATTGTATGATGTCCTCAACGAGATCTCAGCGGATAAGTACTGTGATCCTTCTGATTCAAGATCTGCTACATCATGTCTGTTATCAGACTCTCTACCTAAGATGGGTTTCAATATAAAAAAGTTTGTTGGTATCAACGAATTCTATTCCAATTTGAAGGAATTCCTGGGTTATGATGAATGTTACGAGCGTGCGCGCAAGATTTGTTCTTATTCATACACAGATATCCTTTCCGAGAAGGAGCTTTCAGAGGGCGATGAGCCTGAAAAGACTTCTGAAATCTGCTTCAAATCTGCATGGATTATTAATGTTCTTCATCAAGGCGTTGGGTTCCCACGTTATGGAATTGATGAGGATGCACCAGCAGAACAGGAGCAGAGTCAAACATTGCCTGGTACAGCACCAACAAGTTCAGATCTTACAATATTAGATGGATTTTCATGGACATTAGGTCGTGCTGTGTTATACACTTTCTTTGAGACCGCTGCTCGTCTTAATAATGAGACCATGCCTCGTATCGGATATTATGAGCCTTCTTCGCAGGTGTTTGTGCCCGGAGGTGAAGCATTTGGTGTCTCTGCTCGGCCAAATTACGTTCAAGACTACTACACTGATGTTCATGAAGAGAGTTCAAATGATGACTATGACGATGAAAATGAGAAGAGTGATGATTGGGACGACGTTCGCGACCACAGGTTATGGGGTTCGTTATCATTCTTGATCATTTTATTGATTGTTGGTTACCTCCTTATGGGAAAGAGTAAGCGCCAAAGTATTGTTGATGCCGTGAAGAGAATTATTGCGCAGAGATTCAGAAGTTCTGTGTATGTGCCCGTGGATATTGAAGAGGGAGACTTGGAGCTTGGCGAAACAGAAGTGGAAGATAGAGGAGATGATAGCTTTGAGATTGAATAAGTTGTGCTGATTTTATTACTATCTACATCAGACACGCATTAACGGCTTGTAGTGTTGCTCTGCTTGGATTCACTTTCTTTTGGTGAAGTATCTTTCCAAGGTGTTTCTTTATGACATCCTTAGTTACCAGCAGATTATTAGTAAGTTCCCAATTGAGGTTATACCGTGACGATAGGATGGCTAAGGCCACACCAATGGAAATATCCGTACCATTATCACAAAGAATAAGCGTCTTTGATGTGTCCTTGATTGTAGCCATGATCATGGGGAGTCTTTTCCGTAACTCATTAGAGCCCTTCTTGTTACTTGGACAGTTGAAGTACAGCCCCCGGAGGCTTTCGTCCTCGTTCACAAACACGTGCTCACCGCTTAGTAGTATTACAGTATTGAATCCATGTACATCATCTGCTTTAACGTCTGATACAACAGTTCCGACGCTCAGATTGTCGACAAGAGATACAATATCCTTCACTGAACTTCCTTTCACGGTCTTCTTCTGTGATGAAACCTTCTCTATAACCTCTTTCAACTGCTCAGGTGTTAATTCAGGGTCCGTTAGCTCCTTGAAATGTTCCCAAAATATTTCTGGAGATAATGACTCGCCCCAAAGTTCGTGATCGTCAGCAGCACCTTGAACGTATGTATAATGCCATTTTCCAACGCGCATAGTGATTTCCCCATCATCTGCCCTTGCTGATGACGCACAGCAGATCACAGGCCAAAAGTCTTCATAGTCTGGTGAGTCAAAAGGTAGTGAAAGACCAGGATAAGTCCACATCGGCCTCAAAATGCGTCCTTTTAGCTTGGTCCGTAGCAATGATGACGTAATGATTCCGAGTTCAATAACTTGTTCGGCAAACTGAGGAACAAGCTGTGATATCGAGTGTTCTTCGCTTTCTGAGACACACTGTTTTGGGCAGAAGAGGTAGTTATTTGAAGGTGGCGGAGTATCAATATTCATAATGTAGTTGATCACTGCACACCATAATGGGACGGTTTTTGAAAGAGCATCTGGTAGAGTCTTCCCTCTTCGCGTAGAATCAACCAAGATGATCCCAGATGTGGATGGGATGATATCAAGCAAATGGAGGTTCAGTCTCCTTGTGGAAAAGGACCATTGGCCAGTGTGTCCATCTGTGGATTTGAAGTAGGCAGAGTCCAGCCTTAACCGTGGGTCGACGTACCACAGACCGCATCTCTCATTGGGTATAAGAGGCCTTCCATATGCCTCACCAACCTCACCAACCCATTCGACGTCGTGCGCAATAGAAAGCAGCCTATTCCGCGGCTGCCTATGTGCCTTCCCAGAACTCCTGAGCAGTGAGTCCATGTTGGATGTGCTAATTTAGGATTCCGCTCCGTCTTGAGCCGGCAGCCCTTGCGATAACCTCCTCTGATGCCGCACTTTATTGTTATGTCCGATACATTAGTACTATGTCACGTGACAGCGTTTAAGGTTAGCGGGCGGCATGAAGGACATGCCATTTTGCTCTGAGGTATACAGGGCAAGGCCCTCCACACAACGATGCCATTCGGTCTATAAATACAGCCACTCCTCTCTGTTTTCCTGACCATGACTCCACCGGATATATTCCCTTGTTTCATCAAGAAATCAAAAGATTAAGAGGTTATGCCACTCTCACAGTCACAGAAAGATATCATCACTGCCTCCATCCCTTTCCTTGAGGAGCATGGTGTCGATCTGACGGCGAAGTTTTACGCCTACATGCTGGACAACCATCCAGAGGTTCGCCCATTTTTCAACAAGTCCCATCAGGCTACCAAGGCGCAGCCAAAAGTCCTTGCCTTTGCCCTTGTGAATTACGCTAAGAATATCAACGACCTGACTCCATTACTTGGCTTTGTAAGACAAATTGTGGAGAAGCACGTTGGCTTACAAGTCCAACCAGAACAGTATGACGTTGTTGGAGCTTGTCTCTTGCATACTTTGGCTGAGTTGCTTGGTGAAGCTGCTACGCCAGAGTTTATGGAGGCATGGAAGGTTGCATACTACGACCTAGCCAACATCCTCATCTCTCTGGAGAGAGACAGATATGCAGAGGTGATCAGGACTGAGAAAGCTTGGGCAGGTTTCAAGCCAGCCAAAGTTTCCAAGAAGGTCTCTGAGAGTCGTGATATCGTGAGTATCTATTTTGACGCTGAAGATGGCCACTATGCAACCCCCTTCCCAGGTCAGTACATCTGTGTGAGAATGTCCACTGACGGTGGTGAAACCATTCAGTCCCGAGAATACTCTATCTCCAACGGACTCGAGGAGGACTACAAGCACTACAGAGTCTCTGTTAAGAGACTTCCTGGCGGTGTTATGTCCAACTTTATTCATGACAAGTTGTCAGTGGGAGATGGGGTTGAGATAAGTGCCCCATACGGCAAGTTGCTTGAGCCTGCGCTCAAGTCCGTCCAAACCGGTGCCCATGAGCACGAGAAGCCAGTGGTGTTTTTCATTGGGGGCATTGGCATCACCCCATCGCTGTCTTTGGTGGAGTACTTCCTCAGAAGAGGCAACCAGGTGAAAGTTCTGCTCTCTTTCGCAAGCACGGAAGCCCGTGTCTTCGGGGATGAGTACAAGGCGTTGGAGCAGAAATACGACAACCTGGGGCTTCAAGAGTTTGTGACGCATGCCACGGAAGAGTCACCGAACCTCCACAAGAGAAGGATCAACGCTGGAGACATCGAATTTGTGACTAATGACTGGCAGATCTTCCTTGTCGGGCCTCTCGGGTACATGGACACAGTGAACGCGGCATTGGCCAAGAGAGGCGTTGACCTCACTAAGGTCAACTCGGAGCAGTTCGGACCTGTCCACGTATGATGCGACGCATGTGTCATCTTGTTGTACATAGCTTTATAAATCATTTATTATACTCGCCTGATTGATCGGGAAAATGCTCCTGACAGCAGTCATAGTAGGTCATGTGTATGCCCCTTGTGTCCTTCGCACTGCGTGCCGACAATGCCCGCGGGCCAGAGAGAGCTGACGAGGCTTGAGATGAGTCTTGCTGAAAAAGATAACAGCATCAACATCTTCGTTCCTCGTGTTGGCCCGTCTATAAGAAGCGGCAACAACAGCGACAACCGGGACCACGATAGCAGAGAGGACAAAGCACAACGCATCATGCCCGTCATCAGCTCCCTTCTGGACACTGATCTTTACAAGATTACTATGCACGCCGCCGTCCACAAGCACTTTGCCGACGCGGTAGTGGAGTACTCCTTCACCAACAGAACACCCTCCAAGAAGCTCACCGCCGAGTCCATTGAGTGGCTCAAGTCTGAGATTGCCGCTCTTGGAGATCTCAGCTTCTCTGAAGAGGAGATTGAGTACCTTCAGAAAGAGGTGGCGTTCCTTCCAGAGCAGTACTTTGAGTACCTCAAGTCATTCAGGCTCTATCCATCCAGGCAAGTTGCTCTCGCGGTGGACGCTGACGGCAACTTGGACTTGAAAACCCATGGCAAGTGGCAGGATACAATCCTTTATGAGATTCCATTGTTGGCCCTCGTCTCAGAGGCGTACTTCAAGTTTGTCGATAAGGATTGGGATCTCGCTGGTCAAACTGAGAAGATTCAAAATAAGACAGAGCAACTCTTTGAGGCTGGAATTTCCTTCTCCGAATTTGGAACAAGAAGAAGAAGATCATTTGAAGTTCAGGATCTTATTTTAAAGGGAATCACGGATTACTGCAAGTCTGTTGACACGTCTTTGTCCAAGTTATTCCTTGGTACCTCAAACGTGTTACTTGCAAAGGAGTACGGAGTCCAACCAATCGGAACCATCGCACACGAGTGGTTTATGGGGATTGCAGCCATCACACAGGATTACGTCACTGCCAATGAAAGGGCGCTGGAGTACTGGATTAATACATTTGGGCCAGATAATGCTGGTTTGGCACTTACAGACACGTTTGGTACTGATAACTTCCTAAAGGTGTTCAACAAGCCCTACTCAGATTACTACACTGGCGTCAGACAGGACTCAGGAGACCCAGAACAGTACGCAGAGAAGATTTCGAAGCACTATGAGTCGCTAGGATATCCAAAATTTAGCAAGGTGATTTGCTTCTCTGACTCGCTCGATGTTGCTAAGTGCATCAAGTACAAGCACAAGGCAGATGAGGTCGGCATAAAGTCCATCTTTGGTATTGGCACAAATCTCACGAATGATTTCACCACTCTCTCCACAAACACCAAGTCGGAACCACTAAATATTGTCATCAAGCTCTCAGCGGCCAATGGTAACCCAGCTATCAAAATTAGTGACAACTTGGGGAAGAACACTGGTGACAAGGCCACCGTTGCAAAGGTAAAGGAGGTGTTAGGATACACAGAAAGGGCCTGGTCCGAGGGTGATGAAGCCCACAGATGGGCGACATAATGAACTCGATACTCTTAATAAGCCAAGTTATTTCTGCTTACTTTCTTATACATCCAAATTACTGAATTCTGTTGCTATAGTGTAGAAAAGTGCGCGTACCGACTATCTTTTTTTTGCCCGGTGATCCGTCAAACACCAAACATTTATAACCGATCAATGGGCAAGTTACGCAAAAGGGACAACTAAAGAGGCCAAATGAGTCTGGACCTTCTGTCTTTAACAGCAGTTCTGGAGCAATCCAACAGCTCTGAACGCAACGCGAATCAGAAACTTGCCGAAAACAGACTCAAGGAATGGGAGAGAGAGCCTGGGTTCCATCAACTGTTGCAGTCCGTATACAACGACTTGTCCTTACCGCTGCAGACACGATGGTTGGCTATAATCAGTTTCAAGAATGGCATTGAAAGATACTGGCGGTCCACGCGTGTAAATGCACTCTCCGCCGATGAGAAGGCTGCCATTAGGAAGCATCTCTTTGACCTTGTCGATGAACCCAACAGACAACTTGCCATCCAGAACGCACAAGCAGTGGCTCGGGTTTGTCGATTGGATTTTCCACAAGAATGGCCGACATTGTTTGATGATTTAGAGAGATTGCTCCAGCATGCACTGAGTGAGTCTAATAATGTGAAGGTATATAATCTCCTTGTCATAACCAATCAAATCATCAAAAATCTCGCAATGGCAAAGATTGGGCGCACGAGGCCCGCCTTACAAAGTAAAGCACCAATCATCACTTCTCTCGTCATCAAAATATACACCATGTTCTTCAATGACTGGGTGGATTCGATTGATTTCGGAGTGATGGAGATTGGATACCTCGCACTCAAAGTTATGAGAAGACTTATCACAGATGTATATGACAACGTTCATCAATCTGGAGAGGTTGTGGACTTCTTGAACCTTTCAGTTCGTCATTTTGAGCTTCTAGTGGCTAATCATGAGAAATATGCGCCAAATGACATCTTGGAGAAGTATATCAGATGTTATGCAAAAACTTACCATCTCATGGCAAAGGCTAATCCCACAAATCTAATCTTACTGCCTTGTTCCAAGGAAATTCTCTACACATTGCTCAAATTACTCCAAGACAAGGCAGAAATTGTATATAAAAATGATTCGGATAGTGAAACTGATGCAATTTGGGAATTTTTGGCTATCAAGACGCTTCTCATCTTCAACAACTTAATCAGTTTCCTCTTCAAAAAGGGTGCAGTCTTGACACTCAAATCCAAATCCAATAAGGCAGAAGTGGAGACTGCAATCAATATTCTGACAACACAATTTTTTTCTGAGGATCTCATTAAGACATTGACAGAATTGTTGATCAATTACTATATCAAGTTGAAACCAAGCGATTTGGATTCATGGATGAATGAACCTGAAGAATGGGCAAATGATGAAGTGAACCAGAATTTTGAGTATCAGATGAGACCATGCGCAGAGAATTTCTTCCAGCATTTAATGATCAACTTCAAAGACCTCCTTGTTCCTTACGTTTTAAATAAAGTGCAGAATGAGATGGTTAACTACGGCGAAGTTTCCGTTGCCAATATTCTTGTCAAGGACTCTGTGTTTTCTATTTTCCAGCTCAGCTCGAATTCTATTTACGAGATTATTGATTTCAATGACCTTTGTGTGAGAATATTCTTCCCAGAAGCACTCAAGAATGATCTTTCAGAAAACAGGATTCTCAAAAGACGTGTGTCATTACTGATCACGGAATGGATTGGTCTTGGTGTCATCACCCCACAAACTCTACAGAGCATTTATTCCCTTCTGCTTAGCTTTTTGGATCCAACAAATCCTATTAATGACAAAGTGGTGGCATTAACAGCCATTCAGGCTCTCAAGTCCATCATCACTGACTGGGACTTCAAAAAGGAAGACTTCAAACCTTATATTAAGGACTTTACGTTGCATCTACTTCGATTAACAAGCGAGATGGAACTCACAGAATCCAAGCTTTTCCTTCTCAACACAATTTCAGATTTAATTCACCGAACCAACCCTTTAATCTCTGTTAATGAGCTTGGTCAACTTTTCAATGTTGTTCCAAAGTTCTGGGATGCATCAAACAACTCCAACGAAATGATTCTCAAAAACAGTCTTCTCAGAATCCTAAAGAACTTGGTGGTCTCATTGAACCAATCTTCTTCAATCACATGGGATATTTCCCTTCCACTCATTCGTGTTTGTTGCTCACCAAACTCTGAATACCACGCACTGCTATCAGAAGATGGATACGAACTTTGGTTGGCTATCTTACAATACTACCCAATCGCGCAACCTATGGATATGTCCAGTGCACTAATTCAAGATCTACATGATTTCTTCATACATGCTCTCACCAACCAGACAGAAATTCTCCCCTTGATATTGGAGATTTGGAGAAGTTATGCTGTGTTGGTTCCGCAACTCTTTGTGACTGACGAGACCCGTCCATTTACGAAGCAAGTATTAGGGATATTGGCAAAGTATTTACCAAAGATGAGAGACGATGCTCTGGATGTATTGATCTCATACTTGGAGATCGTGGTACTGGAGAATTACCTGGATGAGAACAGCTTCAGGAAGATGCTTTCATTAATGATGGAATCAAGAATCTTACCTGTGATGATTGAGATGTGCTTAGATGACGAACAGTCTCATATTACTATCGGAAAGATTCTTCTCATACTTGGGCGTATCTCTTATTTGATTCCTGGGGATTTGCTTCAGGTATTTGAATATCTCTACCCGAATGAGGCTGGATGTTCTGCCGCAATGAAGAAGTTTATCACCGTATGGTATGCAAGAATGGACAGCACGATCAGCAATCCGAGAAACAGAAAGATACATATTCTAGGACTAACTGCTTTACTGAGAACTGGAAATAAGATATTCTTTGAGGATATTGGTGCTCTTATTAGTCTCTGGATTAGTGCCTTGGAGGAGGTAAATGAGTCGGCTAACAATGGAGACTGTGAGGTTTACCACTCTAATTACCTTTATGAGTTTCGCTACAACGATGATCTTTCAATCCAGGAGAATGGAGAGTATCTGAGATTCCAGGAACTCTGTAAGGTGGCTGACCCAGTCCATAACTTACTCATCAAAGAATACATCAAGGACACAATAAGCATTGTTGGTGAAGCCAACTGGACTCAGATCATCCAAGGACTGGACAAGAACTTGGTCGAGAATTTTGAGTATTTCCTTGGTCTACCAACTAATAACTAAGGGTGTGTATATCTCTCTCTTCAATTGCATTTTACTTGCATTCGTAAGGATCTGTATTTTTGTAGCTAAGCTAATATCTGACAGAATTTCTATCTGAAAATGCGGTACGGCCACTCTTTATTGATTGAAAAAATTGGGAATACTCCACCATTGTGTGTAACTTGTTAACAACGCATCGTTGATCTCTCAAAAGAAGGAGGTAAAGGATGATCGGTAGACTAACACGACGTGTGAAGAGGAACACATCACATCCTTTTGTGCATATATATCTCCCTCACTCGGTGAGGTCACTGTCCACACTCAAGCCAGGCTCATCGCACTCCGCACAGGCTTCAAACTCACAGATATTCAAGCCAAGATTGGAGAGAAGTGCTGATACGGCGAGAACATTGTCACATCAATGTGCATCTTGTGGAATTTTGCTCCAAAGCGGGGACAAAGACGCTATCGGTTATTACGTCGAGCCAAAGAAGGAGGCCGTGGTACCCACATATCAATCAAAGCGCCTTCAGTTTCTCTCCGCATACTCCAAACTCGATGAAGGTGGCAAGAATATCATTCAATCTTTGAACGGAGGAGTCCAGGATCAGAGTGCTTTTTTTTCTCGAAGCACTGAAGAACTTGTCTGCCAACGCTGTCATGATGCGCTCTACCACAACGTCTACAAAGAATCGGAGCATCAGCCAGTGAATCTCTATGAAGTGCTTGATAATATCCCACGAAAAGACAACATATTGCAAGTCTTTTCTGCTTATGACTTTCCTCTTTCACTAGTTCCGCTTCATGGAAAACGAAATGTGATGTATGTCCTGAACAAGATTGATTTGTTATGTGGATTTGATTCTGTTGTGCGCAAATACGCAACCTATTTCCGTACCGTCCTCAATAGACTCACTGCTGGAAAGAGGCCAATGACTATTGTGAGTTCACATACTTCATGGTCCATTAGTGATCTTCTCAGAGATTTACATGGTACGTCTCATTTGGTGGGATATGTCAACGCTGGAAAGTCTCGGTTGGCGAACAGACTAGTGAACCTGGCAAGACAATCGACATCACCTGGTGCTAAGAATATCAAACCTATTGGGTCTTCACATCTCCCTGCAATGACAAGAGATTCTATCAATCACACTATTAGTGGCGGTGTGACTATTATTGATACACCTGGGTTCCTTCATCGTGATAACGTTTTCAAGCACATCAAACAGGTCAAGTTGAAACAAGTGATGAAAGGTAGAAAAGTTCTGGTAAGTGACCTAAGAAAGAAACATTACGAATCTTTAAATGGTGGACAATGCATAACTGCTGGAGGTATTGTGTTCATCAAAGCTCCAAGGGATACCATCGTTCAAGTGAAACCAATCTGTGAGGCCAAGGCCTGGGTCTTCAGTTCTGTTGAGAAGGCTATTGAAACTGTGAAGCAACCACCGGAAGCCTTGAGTGATGCATTTATTGTAAATCCTGAATCTATGGATGATATTGTTCGTTATGTCATTCCTCCTTTTATTGGGACGGTGGATGTCATTGTAAAGGACATTGGATATATCCAGTTGAAGCCTACAGGGGGTAAGCACAGTACCGAGCTCTTTGAAGTGTGGGCTCCACGCGGAGTTATTCTCGGTGTTAGAGAGTCTATTGAACACTTCTTGACTAGATATTTAAAGAAGACTGTGATAAAGACGATCAAGACTGGTAAGAAGAAGGGCCAAGAGAAGGAGGTTACTGAGATGAGACCAAAAAATATCGAAGACTTTAAAGTCTTTTCTCGTCTCTATGAGATTCCGATGGACTGTGTGGATCCTGAAATGGAGATGAAGGCTCAGTATGATCGTCATATTCGTGAGTTTGGGTCCTCATACTACAAAGTTGGCCCTGATGACAAGAGAGATGAATCCAAAAATAAGTACTGGATTGAGAAGCTGTGAGAAACTCCTACTGTTTGATTTTTATTATATTGATATTTCTTCTGTGTACATAAAGCTTGTGGCTCATATCCCATGATTCTAGGAAATAATAAACTAGAACTGCTTGTTGTCTGGTGCGCTTTGGGGCGATAACATCTCTAAGAAGTTTGAGATAGCCAGGCCCCTGGTATTTGTCTTCCTTTCCCAATGAAAATCTTAAATGCCATTGTCAATGATACAACTAGTGTTAATCAGGACTACAGCGATATTGATAGTGATTATCAAGAGGAGGATGCATATCAGTCGTAGGGTGATGATTTACGAGCTTAAAAAGCAATCCGTGTTTGAATATCACCAATCTACGAAGGATACAAATCTACAATGGTTATCCGTTGAGCTTGATCATTATTGAAAATTTTGTTCCCATTTTGAAACCCTAATTTAAATAATTATTCCTCAATAATCTCTTCATGCTCCTCAATAATCTCCTCTTTGATCTCTTCAATGACTTCCTCATCCTCAGCAATCTCGCTCTTTGGAACAATACCGTAGTCGTCTTTGTGTTCCTCAATAGTAGATCTCCAATTCGTCCACTCCTCGAGCAAGCGACGTCTCAACAAGATGAGCTCTCTAGCAGCAGTGGACTCCTCCATAGCATCAGCCTCGTCGAATTGGGCACTGTACTCTCTCAGATTCTTTCTAACCTTCTTTTTGTCACCGCCACTGAGAAGAGACTCTGGACGTGGTCTCCACATGAAAACCTTGAACTCATCCAAAAGTTCCTCTCTAAGCAAGCGACCACCAAAGTCGAAGATCTTGTAACCGTTTTCAACCTTGTGTCTCCAGAATGAAGACCATGCAGCAAGGAATCTACCTGATGAATCCCATTCAACATCAGTAACACCACCGTAAGCTTCAGTGGCAAGCAACTTGACATGAGCATCAACATTAGTTGGTTCGTTGTCCTTCTTCTCACCGGCATAGTCCAAGTCGTAGAACTCTATAGACCCCTTAGAAGCAGATTGACCAATAACGGATACGGCGATAAATCTACCCTTTGGTGCAAAGTTCAAAGTGTTGTTGAACTTGTTCTCAAACTTCTTGAAATCAATCCACTTCTTAGCTGGAGCAACCTTCGACTTAGAAATCTCAGGAGCGTAAAAAGCGATGGTGTTCTTTGGAATAGCTGGGTTTGGATCCTGTTCCTCTGGTCTGGAAATTGTGACGAATCTGTCGCCAGTTGGCTCCCATTGGAAGTTAACAACACGATCCTTTAGCTCAACCTTCTCGACTGGGACGTCCTTCTCGTTAAGCTTAAAGATCTCCAAGTTGGTGAAGATAGTCTTCTTAGACTTGGTGTGACGATCAACCTTAGCAGCAAGGTACTCACCCTGGTCTTGCCAATGGAGCTTGATGTCGGAGACCTGGACGGTGTTTGTTGATCTGAGAACCTTCTTAGATGGAAGTTCAAGGACGGAAACCTTGGCAGTCTGGTTACTTGTCTCAGGAGTCCAGTAAGCCAAGACGTGAGCCAATGGCTCACCCTGGCGGTGGTTAGCGTATTTCACACCGGCTGGGGCGAACTCAAAGTCTTGAATGTCATCGACCTTGTGTGGCTTCTTGTCCAAAAGGGAGAAGTTATCGGCAGTTTCGTAGATGGCAATGGCATTTGGACCCATACGGGCAACATATTTGTCATCATAAGACCACTTAAGCAACGGCCAGATCATCTCTCTTCTGTTCTCCAAGTGTGGTGGTAATGGGAATGTACGCACCGGCAAACCGGTGACAATATCCCAAATCACGAGCTTGTGGCCATCAGATTCTGGGCCAAACTGGTAGGAAGCTCTTCTTGGGTTGTCATCCGGTGGTGTCATCAATGGCTCTGGAGACAACGTGATAAGGTATCTCTCTGATGGAGAGAAGTCAATCAAACGGACACCTGGGTGACCAAATCTCTTGAGGTTGGAGAACTTCTCACCACCCCAAGCTTGAACACCTTGAGGATGCATTGTGAACAAGTACTGACCCTTAGGGGAGAACTTCAATGGACCTTGAGTGAAGTGCTCTCTTGGCTCAATGACTGGCTCAGCAAGGTTCTTCTTACTCCAGAAGATGCCGGTGGTGTCGCCCTTGTGCAAAAGGAACTGATCACGGCCATCAGCATCCTGCAACCATGATTTGAGGTACTCGGTTTGCTGGAATTCGGCCATGTGTGGTGGAACAAACTCATCAGGGACAGCGCCATCAACGGCGTACTTCTCAATGTCGCTGAGCTTGTTGAGGAACAAGCGGTGCTTAACATCAAGCTTCTTACCGTTGAGCTGCTTGATGGCCTTGTCGACGCTCTGCGGGGTCTCAAACTCGACAAAGGCAAACCCCTTGGTCTTACCCTCGCTAAGTGGCATGTGGAAGTTGGAGACTGCACCAGCAGTGCTCAAGAGCTTTGTGAGGACCTTGGTAAGGATTGGAACCTTGGACTCTGGCGCAATTGGCGCACCGTCAACAACAACATAGCGCTCGAATGTGGTGTCCTCTGGAACTGAAAACTTCTCCTCCAAGTCCGAGAAGTCGATGTCCTCGACCTGGATGTCCTCGATCTTTGGTGGCTGCATTCTCCTCTGCTTTCGTTGGCCTACCACAAACCGTTGATCCAACGTGCAAGGCCTGAGTAAAGCTTTTTGTCTTCTCCCACGCGCGCTGGCGCCCGCGACGGCGGCAGATTTTTCACATGTGTCCCCAACCAGGAGATGGCGAGCACGTGACATCTGGTCGCGGGGTTTGGCGGCAAAGGAGCTTCCCAGCTTCACCAGATCGCGGGTCGCGGGTCGCGCCTTCTGAAACCAGAAGGTAAACACAGGAGGCTGAAGGTGTTTCTTCTCCAGTTTTCCTACTTCTGGGAGGCAATCAAGACTTGGAAGGAGCAGTGCTTCTTACTATTTGGAGCTATTCCTCGAAGTTTAGCTGATTTTCCCCAGATCCGCCGTTGCGTGTGCTCTGTTGATAGCGTACTAGACGACGCGCACAGCATTCTCTCCCTTCAACGCGTCCATCACATTGCCGCCACCAACGTTCCTCGGAGTATCTCTTCAGAGCGGTTGGCGTTAAAATGGAAGATATGGACTCAAATGCGCCTGTTGATGCTGCGGCGGCCAAAATTGGTGGCCTGGACCTGGCGGACAAGAGCTCTGACGTGAGCGATGAGGACAATGAGTTCCTCAACTCGAGTTCATTCCTCTCGAACTCCCAGATTATACGCTCCACAAATGTCACGAACTTCAAACCATCTGAGCACGACCTGATCTCAAGCCCAATTCGTAGGGCTAAAGAGCCGGCTTTGCCTCTGCTTGCAGAGGCTGAATCACCGCCAGCTTCTACAGAGTCGACAAAGAGCAGGACACATTTCAAGATCCTGCCAAGCACGGTTCCAGCGAAGCAGTTTGACATTGACGACGACACGCATGCCGATGATGGTAATGACTCAAGCACATCGGAAGATCACAAATCAACTAGATTCATTGACATTGACGATCCAAGAGCTACCCCGAAGTTACCCAAGATGCATCCAGAGACCACGCCGTGGAGGCGGCTCCGTCCTCAAAGTACCATCAGAATTAAAGATTCTGAGATGAGCTCATTTCCAAAGCCTGATGTGACTTCGATTCACTACGTTCAGTCTCTTTTTGATTCGAATTTTCAGAGTGTAACATCCACTGCATCATCAGGTAAGAGTCCACTAAGATCGGCGTCATTATTCGAAACTAATTCTGCGATGTCAGTTGATGTTCCTACTACCGCAAACATTTCTTATGAATTGGAAAACCTTCGAAAGCAAGTCACAAATTACAAGTTGCATCAAAGAGTTCTTATGGAGCTCATAAGAAATTTGGTTTCATCATCTGGCGTTAAGAGTGAAGATCTGAAGAAGGATATCATGGAAAGATTAGAACGTGAGAATGATTTTTTGATCAATGAAAGGCAGAGCCTACAGCAGGAGCTAATGAATAAAAATGAAGTACGAAATGAGAAGGAAGAATCAAAGCTGAATAATAAGATGAAAGAGATTTTGGAGTTGAAGAATGATCTTATCAATGAAAAGAACCATAATGCTCAATTGACAGAGTATATTGACGATCTTAAGGCAGAGATTACCCGACAACAATCATTGGGCAATCATGAGGAGCATCTTGAAATATGGAGACAGCTTCTCGATGGCATATTATCACTACTCCTTCGTGTATCTGATGGAGAATCGTCCAGGGCTGTCCAGCAGGCGAGAGACATATCTCGTTCACTTGACACTAAATTGAACGTTGTGAAATTGGCGTTGACCGAAGCTATTGATAAGTTCGACAGAGCTCAAAATCGAATGATCCAAGATGGGAGAAACGCCGAGAACGAACCCCCAAGAGGGTTCAAACAACAATTCCAAGACAAATTGAATGATTCCAGATATGTGGAAGACGAGTTGAGGTCTCTATTAAGACAACAAAGTGAGCTTGTATCCACTCTAAGATCTGAACATCATTCCTTACAGAAACAGTTCAAGGATAATCTTCAAGTGATTACAGATTTGAAGAAGCTTCTCTCGGAGAAGAGATCTAAAGTTTCAGAGTTGAGCGAAAAAATCTTGGTGTTGGAGGCACAAAATGAAGAGCTTGAAGATTTTACTAAGAGCGGTCATCAAGAGAAAGAATCCAAGCTTTTGAAGAACAGGTTATCCATTGTGAAGGTGAATCATTCCAAGGAAGTTGAGAAACTCCATCATGAGATTGAGAATCTTAAAGCTCAGTTGGAAGAGCAAACCAGACATGGAGATGATAAGAAGCTCTTGGATGAGTTATCAAGAAAGCAGACGTATATCAATGAGTTGAATGATGAGATTGCCAGGCTAAACTCGAGACTGTTGAGCCTCAATCGAGAACATCAAGCCGAAAAAGTCAAGATGAAATCGTTACTTGAAGACTCACGTGATGACTTTGAAGGATTAGTAAGGGAGTATAACTCCCTTCAACAAGAACTTAAGGAAATTCAAGAGGATCGTGTTTCCAAGGAAAGGGATTACAAGCGAAAATTGGACCATGCTGGCAAGGAACTGAATCTTGCAGTCACTAAACAAAGGTCATTAGGTGCTGAGAAGAGTAAGTTGACTTATGCATTGGAAGAGAGTAAACGAGAAAGGGCCACCTTGAAGATTCACAATCAGAATTTGAACGAGAAGATTGGCCGGCTTTCCCATGAAGTCTCTACGTTAGCTAGTTATGAGATTGGATTCAAGAGTCTTCTAGACTTACAAGTTCATCATCTTCACAACATGTTGCAAGTTTTTGAACCGTTGCTTGAGAGGTCATCATATGCTCAAGCCCAACAAAAGTTGGAGAAGTTGGACGACTCATCGATGGACATGGAACGGACTCACGCTGTTGTGCGCTCTATGATTGCCTTTTTTGAGAATGCCACTGGCTCATTGGTGACAGACCATAAGGATCTGATGATGAGCTACGGCGGGTCGAGCGGCAATGACGTCTTGAAGAGTCGTATCGAAGAGTTGGAACTGCAAGTTCAACAGTATCAAAGTAAAGATGCGGGAGATGACGATCGGGGCAGCCCACGCTCCAGGTTGCGCTTGGAAGATCTACAGAAGAAATTCAAATCAGAGCGTGAGCGGCGCCGTGTTGAGTTTGACCAGTCACACGAGCTTGTTGGTAAGCTAGAAGCGGAGAACCGCGAGTTGAAGAAGGAACTGGAGCAACTACGCTCTGACAAAGCCCCCAACAGCTAGCCAGCTTGCCATGTGTCTCTGTTTGCTTCTGCATGTTCAAGGGGGATAAGGCACGCGATGGGACGGTGCGGGAAAAAAAAGGCCGGTGTCCAGAAACGCAGGCAGCTCACTATTTTATCTACAATGTCTTTCTCTGTCTTTTGATGACAAGTAGCAGCATCGGCCCTGTCGGTGTGCAGTGTGTGGTGTGGTGGCTTTTGTGTTCCGCGGCTCGGTGCGCGCAGCGAGGCACGCTGCCCTGTCATCTCGAAGGAGGGACTCAGGCGGCCGACATTCTTCCAGCGGATGTCAGATGGTGCCAGCGTGATGCGCCGTGGCCAATGGGAAGCACTGGACGATGGCGATCCACACCTCGATCGAGGGAGGAGGGGCAGGTGCCTCCTGGTGACGAGAAACACAAAGGCCGAAAATATGTGTCAGAAACGGTACTGTCAGCACCGATGTCCATTCCAACTAAGACGCGCAGGCCGCAGCACAGAAACGGCGGTGTCCGCCATCTCCTCCCTCCATCCCCCATCTCTCTTCCGTTCCCTCAAGTGGCCGCGAACACACGCACGCTACCCTGCGCGCTCTAAACACATTGTAGAACCCCTCTCACAATAAGGTGAGGCAATTCCGAAAACAGAAGCCATAGGCGCGCCCCCTGCTTGGCTCCCGAGCTACGGAGGGGAAGCCCTCTGTTGGCCCCCTGGGCCCGCCGCTGCTTATGAATCATCGATTTCCGCGGGTGATTCCCTATGCGCACCCGACGGCGGCAGGAGGGGTACGAACGGTGTGGCTGACTGAGATCTGAGACGGCCCTCAACGAGAAGGACACCTTGAGACTGGCGGAGCGCGCGCGCGCACCGCGTGGGGGCACGCATCTGTTGCGCTCTCGCCCTGACATACACGTATACAGGACAACCGCTATATGGGTGGCTGTGACATATCGTCTAACTCCGACGACAAACACGGTGCCATATTGCACTCGCGGGGCAGTGCTCGGGGCCGGGCCCTGCTGTTGCCATTATATGACTGGGGCCTCTCTGTGGTCTCTGTCCCTTCTCTGTCTCTGTCTCTGTCTCTAGGCCGCTGGCTGTATGTCCCCCCTCCTCAGTGCCACATATATTATAGGCGCCCCTCATTATATGAGAAGCGAGGCACCGTATAAGAGAGGGGGTTGTGGTGGGGGCCCCCACTTGTCCCGATCATATCAGTTTGGCTGCGGAGTCCCCCCTGAAGTGTCCCGCTCGAGTGAGGGGTAGAGATGGAGGGGTGGAGTCCGATGCCGGCTGCGAGTAGGCGGATTGTTGTTGTGCGCGGGCCCTATGCGTCAGGCATCAACTGACTGTTCCAGTTTATATACACCGGCGCCTCTCTTTTCAGCAAACACTTTAGGAGCAGGAGGCTTCCGCCTTAGCGACAGCAAACTTCCAACATCCACTGTTCGGGTGCGCTCTCTCTCTCTCTCTCTCTCTCTCCCTCTCTGCATCAGCACTATGCCGCCACAGCGCCGTTACATCTGCTCGTTCTGCGCCAGAGCCTTCTCACGCTCGGAGCACCGCGCACGCCACGAGCGCTCCCACACCAAGGAGAAGCCGTTCACCTGCGACCGGTGCCCATCAGCCTTTGTGAGAAGAGACCTTTTGCAGAGACACCTGAGAACAGTCCACTCTAAGGACAAGGGAGGCGAGCCTACAGCAGCAGCCACTTCTATCGCTCCATCAGCAAGTGTGGTGGCTGCTCCTTCTGACAGCTTTTTGACACATTCGACCGAGGTGGAAGCGGCCACATCACCACAGACAACGCTGGGCTCGGCGGTCACGACGCCACCAAGATCGCCCTCGCTGGCGTCAACGTGCTCACAGCCGTCCACACCGACGCACTCCCACACTCATAACAGTATCCTCTCGATCGACGGATCGCAGCTCTACCGCTTTAACGAGAAGAACATCATCTCGCTGCTGACACTCTCAAAGAAATTCAACAAGCTGCGCTACTTGGAGCTTAACTCCAAGATTTCCTCCTCCTTCCTCGTATGGGGCACCGTGTCTAATCTCAATCTCCCGATCGTCAAGAGCGAACAGGTTGCAGACCTTGACGAGAACTCTAGTCTTCTTTACGCGCTGCTGGCGTTTGGCTCTGCTGACTCTGCCCAGTTTGAGGATTGCGTTAAACTGCTTACCAAGTCTTGGTTGTTGATCTTGAAGGCAAGCTCAAGTAATAATAGCCCCTTGGAGATTCTTCAGCCGCTCACAATATTGGCTTATGTCTACTTGATGCACTATCCAGTGCTGAGAAGATTGGGTGAGGTTGTTCCAATGGAGATTGTTTTGGACTATTTGGACCAGACCATTGTCGCTGTGCTTCAACAAGGTGATAACCACGAGGAGCCATTGTTTGACTATTGGCATGTCTTCCGTATCCTGTCAAATTTCTCTTTACTGTACAACAGAAAACCATCAACTTGCCATAGATTGTTCCTCGAAAAACTCTTACCTTCAAGCGCTGGTACGCTTAATGATGCGCTTGAGTTGTTGTCCAAATCCCCTGTTCTTCCAAACGATCCTCAAAGTTGTGACTGTATCATTATGGCCTTGGCTAATGAACTTCAAGCTCTAAGATTCAGCCAACCAAATCTGTTGCAGACTAGAAATGCACTACATAATGCAGTTATCATGACAAACAAGTGTCTTTTACGGAACGCCCAGCTTGACGAGCAATCTACTGATACATTACGCAACTTACTCTTGATTTCGAAACGCAATTTATTATTGAGTTGCCCGCTAAGATTACAAGATTTAGTTTCTGACTATGCCACGGTACCGCGTTCGGCAGCTCACTGGCATCTGCTTCATGTGACACTAAAAGAGTTCAACTTTGAGCAAGGATCTGCATATAATCAGATTTCTGAACTGCACACTACTGATGAAGTTTCTGTTGCAACTGTTAATTATGTCAAATCATTAACTATTTCCGAAATTAATAACAACTTGGGACTTGTTTCGCTACCTGTTTTGTTCCTTGGATTCCTCTCCAGTACAAGTACAAGTTCGGATCTTCAAAGTGTTTTGAATGTGCCGTTGAACAACTTTGCGTTATTTGTTATCGAGAATTATTTGACATTGGTTAAACTGTTCACTTCTCTCAACTCATTCCCAGAAACGTTTTTAAACAATGCTATTGTCCAATCCATTGTTTTCCTCATCTCCGAGATGGGCACAACAACTTCACAACAACTTCAAGATGAAATATCCCTATACCTGTCTTCTCCGACCACATCTCATGTTTCCGATGAATTTGTTAAATACTTTGTCAAAAACCTGGACCAGAATTTGAACTTGTGGTTGTCACAAACTTATTCAAGATCGAATAAGCTGGAGCTTTTAGATGGCATTCATTCGGCAATCTCTGAGATGACTGGCACCTCTGTTTCCTCTCCAATTCAATCTGGAAGCACCTCACCAAAGATGTACAAGAGCCAATCTGGTGGGTCTTCATACTCTTCGTCTTCATCAGTGTCTAATGGATTGAGTTCCTTTGAAAGGATCACTTTACCTCCAATCACTTTACCAAAACTATCCACTAATGAACCAAGAATGTTGCCTGTGCCAACTACTTACCCCACTTCGGGTCATTTCAGATATGGATTCTGAAAAGTCCTTCATGATCAAACCTATTTATCAACGCAGCACTGTGTGCTGCAAACCCCTCTCCTCTCTTATTTATTCTGTGTAATGCAATGACAATTAATTTTTTGAATGTTTATTTATTTTGATACTCTTTAGGTTAATAGAGCCTTGCTATTTGTGAACGTCTTTGTTTGTTCTCTGTTTTCGGTTTTTTGTTTCTTTTGGCTTTGTTTAGCCAGTCAGAATTTGATAGACATTAGCACAGCGTCCGGCTCCTCGAGTCCCTGCTCAGAATAGTACCCCGTCACCACCTCCTTCTTCTCGAACCCGAGCTTGGTGTACCATTCTTGAACCTTGGTCATCTTGACCCAAACGTGTAGTGTAACCTCGTGGACGTAGCTCTGCTTGGCCTGCTCGGTGACGTAGTCAACGAGCTTCTTGCCAATCCCCAGCCCCTGGTACGCCTTCAGCACCGCCAATGATTCAATATACACGCTTGTAGGTACCACCTGACCGTTAGGAACCTGCAGCTTGGCCTTAATGGCACCGACGGGTACCTCACCAAAGTATGCAAACTTGGAGAAGCCCTCGAGCGACGAGTCATAAAAGGCGACTGGGTACCGAGTTGGCAGACAGCTCTCGTTAATCACCTGCAGGCAGTGTTTGTTGTTGACTGTGAAGTCATCCAGCTCAATCTGTGCCATTTGAACCTTGTTTCTGTGTTTATGTTTTTTCCAGATTCAGAGACCAATCTGGTGCTAGTTGCCTTGTTAGTACTGGACAAGAAGAACGCAGGTCTATAAAGACAACGAAGACGCAGCCGCTCGTGGTGTCCAGGCGTATTAATGCATAAGCGTCGTAGCAGCTTTAGTGACGTTTATGCGGGCGGCTGGTTGGGCAGAAAAGCCAGCTGAGTTTCTTTCTGGTGGCAACAACAGCGAAGAGACGCTTGTAACAGCCAATTGCTCCCTTGCGCCGTGCTGATTCGGTGCTTTCTGTATAGTGTTGATTCCGGGGAATAGCTTTCTTGCCTGAGCATGGAGTCCACGGAGGAGCTCGAGGCTGTGGGCGAAGACTTCTACGTGTCGCTCTCCGAGCTCACGTTCAACTCCAAGCCCATCATCTCCACTTTGACGATGATCGCACAGGAGAATATCAACGCTGCACCATACATTGCCCAAGCTGTAGAAAAGAGAATTGATAAGGTGAGTTCTTGCCGCCCGAGGTGCACAACTCCAAGCCGTTTGCTGCTGCTGCTGCTGTCTCCGCCGCCGCCGCCGCCGTCGCCCCATTCCCCTTCTTCTTGTTGAAGCCGCCGTATACTAACATTCCACGCCCAGGCCATCCCAGCACACAAGCTCTTTGCTATCTACCTGCTCGACTCCATTTGCAAGAATGTGGGCAGCCCATACACTTTGCTGTTTGGGCAGAAGCTCTCGCAGACGTTCAGTCGCACGTACTTGCTGGTTGACGACGCAACGAGGAAGAAGCTTATTGATCTGTTCAAGACATGGAAGATTGCCACCACCTCGACGGGGCTTCCTCTCTTCCCGGAGGAGCCAATCAGCAAGATTGAACAGTTCCTGATCAAGGCTTCCAGCTTACACCAACAGGCGCAACCTATGCAGCCACCACCGCAACAACAGTATCTACATACACAGGATAGCGTTTCCCCTCAGATGCTCTTCCCAACCCTCGACAGACTTCTCTACCTTACAAATCAAAGATTGAATCAGAATCCTCATGACACCCGGATCAGCGAGAAGATCTCCATCATCGAGAAACTGCAGCAGGCCATTCAGACACAGTATCTCCCGCCGCAAGTGCTGCTTGGTGCAAAGAATCAACTTGATGAGATGACCAGACAAGAGGAGGAGTACTTAAGGAATACCCCATCAATCAAGTCACCACAGCTGGCTCAGCCCATCCCAAACTTGAGAAATCTTTTACAGACAGTTCATGCCCCATCACCTCCTGTTGCTACAGTACCAGTACAAGCACCCGTTGTAGTTCCACCCCAACCTGCCCCAGTTGCTGCACCTGCTCCTATTCCAACCAACCCGTTGGGAATGAACAGTCTAAGCAGTCTCCTCAAACTGAAATCTCCAAGCATCAAGTCGCCGTCACCACCGGCACAGTCGGAATCACAATCACAACCAAATATTTCGAGTATCCTCTCCTCATTGGCAAAATCTGGTGTTGTCAAATCACAGATCCCGCAAACTTCTCTGTTGAGTTCGATTCTTTCAAAAGCCAAACCACAAACGAGAACCCCAACCACACAGGCCCAAGTACAATCCCAACTAAAAACTGAACTGGACCAATACGATATAGCTGGTAAATTCCTTACATTGGACCCTTCAGCTACCTATACGGCACTTTTAATCACTTCAAAACCAAACAAATGTGGTACATGTGGTAAAAGGTTCTCGAATGATCTGGAGGGGCAAATTAAAAGCCGTAAACACTTGGATTGGCACTTTAGAGTTAATAAAAGACTGAGAGATGGACAAGGTGCAATGTCAAGAAACTGGTTCTTAGATGACGTTGAATTTGTCGAATTTAGAGACGAAGACGTTATTGGAACAGGTATAGACGGCGATGACGTACAAGATAAGAAGAAGGTTAAAGAAACTAAAGAGAGAAAGTTTGTTGTTGTGCCTGCTGATTCTGAAGATATGAAGTGTGTTTGCGGTGTTTGTAAAGAAGTTCTGAAGGCTGTTTATGATGATGATTCTGGTGAATGGATATGGGATGATGCTGTGATGAAGAACGGTAAAGTATTCCATCAAAGCTGTTATGAAGAAACTCATAAGGGCCTAAGTGCCGTTTTATCTTCATTAAAAAGACCTAGAGATGAAAAAGTTGATTTCAATAAGTTGAAAAATATCGTTAAAAATGTTAAATTGGATGACGATCCTAAGATGAAGGCTGAAATCAGTTGATCTTTTTCGACTCGATCAAGCCAGAATTTTGTACTACAGCATTTGTCATTAGACAATAATCATAATGTATTCAAAAAGAAATTTCAGAACGTTTTCCTATTATTTTTTTTTTCGTAGTAGTAGTTGTAGTAGTATAGACATGTGTATGCTTAAGTCTTCATCGAATCGTGGACCCAAATGGAACCCAGTTCCGTAGTGAGCTTACTGACCCAAGCATTTGAGGATGTCAGACCAGACCTTTGTTGGGGCCTGGGAAGCGTCAATGCCGGACCAGATTCCAGACTTCTTGTAGTAGTCAACAATTGGCTCGGTCTGCTTGTGGTAAGTGACCAATCTCTTGGTCAACGCATCAGCGTTGTCATCAGATCTCTGGACCAATGGTTCACCAGTGACATCGTCAGTCATCTCCTTCTTTGGTGGGTTGAAGAGCTTGTGGTAAGATCTACCAGAAGCTGGGTGGACGAGTCTTCCTGTGATTCTGGCAACGAGAAGTTCATCCTCAATCTTGAGCTCGACAGCCTTCTCGAGAGGCTTGTCGGAAGCCTTGAGCATCTCATCAAGCTTCTCAGCCTGTGGGATGGTTCTTGGGAAACCGTCGAGAATGAAACCGTTCTTACACTCCGGGTTGTTGTCGAGCTCAGACTTGATCATGTTAACCATGATGTCGTCAGAGACAAGACCACCTTGGTCCATAATCTTCTTGGCCTCGATACCGAGCTCGGTTTTCTTGGCAACCTGTGATCTGAGCATATCACCAGTGGCAAGGTGACAAGCACAGAACTTCTCCTTAAGGTTTGGAGCCTGGGTACCCTTACCGGCACCTGGTGGTCCAATGAGCACCATACGGATGGACTTTGGCACAACAGGGACAAGACCGGCCTTCTGCTCAAGGGTCTGGATACGGTCGTGCAACTTGTGGACAAGGTCCTTCAATTCATCAACGGTGGACATTTTAGATGTGTCTTCGGTGTCAATTGCGTGTCTTCGTGGGCACCTGTCTGCGGTGGAGGTCGTGTCGACGTCGCCTTTTTTTTCGACTTGTTGTCCAACAGGGGGAGATAATGGCGCAAATTCGCGCCCGTTCTAGCGCAAAAGCCTTCCGTTCTGCGCCAACTGGCGCAAACAGGAACCGGGGCATCGCGCAAAAGGAGCTTTTGTGGGGGAGCCGGAGCGTTTTGCACGGTCATGATTGGCATTGTTTCTGCGTCGCTGGCGAGCCTGGCCATTTCTTAAGATCTTATGTGGGATTAACCAGGGATCGTAGCAGAGCTTTGCATTCACGGCGCCCCCCCCCCCCCGCGTAGTCTCCTATGAAGAGTGCCGCCCATGCCCCGCTACAAATGCTGCTTAAGAAAAGACTGTCCTGTCCCGGCGATCGGGCCGTCGGCGGAGGCCACACCAACAGCATGGTGAGAGCATCTGTCTTCTCAGCTCTGTGAACTCAGCGTCTTGGGTAAAACAGAGACACCAGACAGATGCTCGTGTTTGTTTTTGTTTTTTTCGAATTGTAGTGCTGTTTACCTCGGCCGACTTCCTAGAGCTAGGGTTGGTACAATAGCACCGTATGGTCGCCAGCTCTTATCGCTTGGCAGCCTGCGTCAAACGCTCAACCGCGCACAGAGGTTTGGTGAAAAATTTTGAAATCTTTCGAGTCTCTTCGAGTCATTGATCAACACAAGCGCTCTGACATCCTGTCACAGAAAAAGAAAAACCGTGAAATGTCTCCATCCCACACTGACAAGAAGCAGTCTGGTATTGCCAGAGTGCTCGGTTCCGCCTCCGCAGGTATCTGTGAGATCGGTGTCTTCCACCCAGTCGACACCGTCTCCAAGAGACTCATGTCCAACAACACCAAGGTTACAAACTTGAGCCAATTGAACTCTGTTATCTTTAGAGAGCATGCTTCTGAAGCATTTGGTAAGAGAATCTTTACTTTGTTTCCGGGCCTCGGCTATGCCGCTGTTTACAAAATCTTGCAGAGAGTTTACAAGTACGGTGGTCAACCATTCGCCAACGAGTTCTTGACCCAGAACTTCAAGGCCAGTTATGACAACGCTTTCGGTGCTAAGACCGGTAAGGCCCTCCTTTCTGCAACTGCTGGTTCTTTGATTGGTATTGGTGAGGTTGTCCTTCTCCCATTGGATGTCTTGAAGATCAAGAGACAGACTAACCCAGAGTCTTTCAGAGGCCGTGGCTTCCTTAAGATCATCCAAGATGAAGGTTTCGGTTTGTACAGAGGTTGGGGCTGGACCGCTGCAAGAAATGCACCAGGTTCTTTTGCCCTGTTTGGTGGTAACGCCTTTGCTAAGGAATACATCCTCGGTTTGGAAGACTACTCTCAGGCAACTTGGAGTCAGAACTTTGTCTCCTCCATCTGTGGTGCCTCTGCCTCTTTGATCGTTTCCGCCCCATTGGATGTTATCAAGACCAGAATTCAAAACAGAAACTTTGAGAACCCAGAGTCTGGTTTCACGATCTTGAAGAACATGCTCAAGAACGAGGGTATCACCTCTTTCTTTAAGGGTTTGACTCCAAAGTTGTTGACCACTGGTCCAAAGCTTGTCTTCTCTTTCGCTTTGGCTCAATCTTTGATCCCAATTTTCGACAAGGCATTTGCTAAGAACTAAGCACTTGTTGGAAATTTCACTTCAAATGAACGTGGATGACACAAGTTCACGCACCTTAATGATGTTCCACTCCTCTTGATGAGTTTATTTGGATGATATTCTGGAGCAGTTCCTTCTGCATCCCTCTGCTCTGCTTTTAGTTTTGCGTTTTTGCTTTTTATGGTGTATTCAGCTTGCCCCCGTGTACATAGAAATCTTTTGCTGTTAATAATGATGATAGAGGGTATGTTATGGTTGATTCTCATGTCTTGAATCGGTAGACTTCATCTGCGAAAGTGAATCGCTTTCCCTCTAGAGGCACAGGCAACTCTAAACAGTCAGAAGATAAATAGATGAATATAGCAAAATGATAATGGGCCTGAAAAAAGAAGACCAATTATCTCTTTTCCCAAATGTCATCACACCCAGCTCGGTGATGATGGTGTGGGCCGCCAGGAGCATCTGCTCATGAAATGAACAACGCATATTGGAGGGGTAAGAGAGTGATAGAGAGATGTTTGGTATACAAGCAACCTTCCTAGTCCCTCTCACGAGCCACATTCACTTAACCTCTGCCGCTAGATGGAATTCAAGCAAAATCGGGCATCCTTGATAAGCTGTGACGCAACTTAAACAAGATGGTCTCATGAGCTTAGCCGCCGTCACCATCAGCAACCAGTACACCAAAAAAAAAAAAAAAAAAACACAAGAA